>JAULKM010099314.1:0-10929 GCA_032355605.1 Rubia tinctorum
GACCCCGACTTGCCAATCTATCTACTTAGTTGTATTTAGTGAGCAAATTGGGCTTAAAAATAGTATCTTTGAGAGGTGCGGCGACGACCTCCCAAACTCCCATACGGTAGGCTCTTCAACACCTTCTTCAAAGTCGCAATGTGCAACATATGCCTAAAAATAGCCGCCTCGGTATTGATTTTTCTACCCTCAATTATTTAACAGAATAACATAAGGGTTGTGTAATTAGGCTCTGTAATGTGTCCGTCCAAGGGGACCAAACTCCTAGAAATTATCTCATACGTAAAAAGTTGGTCTACAGTCAAAAGAGTTAGATCAAAGATTTCCAGCTCTCTTAAATCCAATCTATTTCATTGGAAATACCTCTCACTACAATCCACAGGGTCAATGTATGAGTAATCACCTTCTATCAGCCACTTCTCCCTATGGTACATATCATCCAATGGACCATCAAAATTCTTTGGAATAACACATTTTGGGTATAGGTATGGGAAGTTTAATAGCTTATTAATAGTCCATTTGCAAATCGGGAGGAAAATTCCCCAAACCCTAGTCTCGTAATCCCCATTTGAAATCTCACAAAAAGTAGCACAAAATTGACAAGTCAAATCAAAACAGGCGCTTTCGTTACAGAAAGAAAACTCTCAACATATTGGTCACAAAAGTTGTTTAGTGGATCGGCCAATCCTGTAGCTAAGTATCCTCTAAAATAGATAACATAACAATCTAATAGAAGCCTCCTCACGCAATGCATCATATCGATTAGGTACAACTAGATAAACAAACCTTGTATCATCTTATCTTAGATTGTGACTGGTTTAACGAGATCTAGGGATTCTGCGGCTTAAACCTCCTCTGGCCATATTAAAAAGTTTGTGGTTTTAGTAAGTTTTTGGGATTTTAGATGGTCGTTTGCGAGTTTGTAAGGCAACTAGAGTTTAGTGATTCGGGGTCAATTGATGAAAATAAATCTTTTTCACTATATTTTTTATAAATGTAAAACTATTTCTGAGTTTGCAAATAGCAATTTGGCTCTTCATATGAAAGAGACGAATAGCTTCAGAACTCATAAGTAATTAATTTGGAAAAAAATCCCCGCTCCATAAACCCTGAGAGGGAATGAAAATGGGGTACAAGCTCAGAAACTGGATTTTCGAACTCAGAAATCAAGTTGTAGCTATAGGTCTGAAACACAGGACACATTTCCGAGTCCGTAAAGCTTTCCATCATAGAAATACAAAGGGAAGATGTGTTTATGGGTTCAGTAATGCGTTCGGACTTTGGGTCAAATTGAAAAAATTAGCATTCTGACTTAGATTCTAACTCTTAGAAGCATAACTTTAATGTTTTCAACATTTAACCAAATGGTAATTTTTTTCAAACGAATGCAATAACATAAACAAATCCACAAATCAAACGTTAAGTCAATTAGGTCCAATAATCCAACAAAAGGAATCCATTAATTTTAAGAAAACAACATTTGAGAATTTGAAAAAATATCCTTCCAATCCTAAGTTTAAACATTGCAATTATCACAAAATAATCAAATATAATCCAACTCATCCTTTTCAAGAATTCTATCAATGCTAGATTCCTTCACCCCATCTTGGCGCTCGAGGTTTTCTTTAACATCTTAGCCTACATCCCCAACATCCCCACCATGATCACTATCATCATCACCTTCATCATCGCTCTCCGAAATTCCTGGTCGAAGTTAGGTGGCTTGTCATTTTTGATCAATTCCAAATGGATTCCTTGAGCTTCCATGAATGGGACATTGTGGGAATGAGGACAAGTCAACATCTCGTGCATCTCGGTCATGTCCACACGCATACAGTAGAAGTATTTGCTTAGCGTTCCAACCGCTGCCAATAACGTTAAATCAATATGGATTAAAACCAAATGGATCTAAATTTTTTATATTAAATTACCCTTAATTGTCTTCAAAAATTAAATTTTATCAAATACGAGAGCTTGATGCCTCGTATCTATCTTCAGTCGCTTCGCGAGCCATCTTCTCAATGTTAGCATTTTGACCGGGTATTGGATAGAACTCCCAACTTGTTGTGAAAGTTGAGACAAAGATATTTGTGTTGGAACCAACTCTTTTAATAGTATTCCAAGTGAAGAGCCTTATCCCAAGGAATTACACGCGCTTTCTTCAGCATAGTGGTTATCAAAGCACCATAAGAAATATATTTTTCTTCATGTTCGCAGCCTTTAAGAAGAATGGTATCATGGTGAAGCTGGGGTTTATCTTCACCCCTTATATAATGTAGTAAACAAAATGATTTTTACAATATTCGACATGCAAGCATTGCCACCCATGGGCAAAACATTAAGATATATCAACTCATACACGAGACGCTGCTCTACTCTCAACACATTGATATCACGTTCCGCTTTCCTCACAATACCCTCTACCCTCTTAATATATTTCCTACCCATAGAGACAGGACAAAGTGGGGTTGCATTGCTCACGCTCGGCCAACAGTGTGTATGATAAATTTTTAGAGGACGTTGGGGTCATTGGCATTAATTTCTCGGGGTAGGTGTAGGGGCAATCTAAGTCGGCATTAATAGTACACTTAGTCACAGCTACAGTTTTCCCATTGACCTTACTAACATCACGATTGTTCTTACTTTGACCCAAATTTGCATAGAACTGTATCACTTCATCGACATAAAATGGCTTACCCATACAAAGTATTTTCTCTAAATGTTGTATTTTGAAATGTGCTAGAATATAGTCTAGTCCCAATCCTCCAATGTCCAACGCTAATATAGCCTTTGAATTTATAACTTTCCTCTTTGAAATATTGACATACCTTTGCTTGGGAAATTCATTGAAGAATTTTTAGGATGGGGCGATCTCTGTGAACGGACGATGAATCCGATCGATTGCCTTTGACCTAGCACATGTGCTCTTGATAATCATTGTGAATTGGTAAGGGTCTTGTAAGAATTGAATATTGGAAATTTCAGGTTTTGAATGAAGGGAATTCAATTGTTGGATTTGGGGATTTAACTCATTTGGCCATTTTTCATTTTTTACTACAATAAACGGGTTTCCAAACTCAAAAATTCTTCTGGCCTTCTATAAAATAGAGACAATTAGTTTACAAGTTCGGAAGGTGTTTCTGTATGAGTTTCTGAGTTTAGAAACCCTTGTACTCCCGAAAAAAATAACACGGGGTTGTTTCAAATGGGAAATCAATACCCATTTGAAATAAACCACAATTTTACCACCATTTCCCCTTCCCAAGAACCTCTCAAACCCTACACTCATTCCCTTTCATCACCACTCAAAGCTTTCATATTTTTATTATTTGAGGTATGTGTTCCACCCTACATCTCTTCTATTCCAATTTTTCATGTCAATTTTTTTATCAAGGGTTTTGTTTGATATTGAGGTAGAAGAAATTAAGGAGTATTTCATACCCTTCATTGATGAAAAATGTAATCTTCTCTTCAATCAATAACTAGGGCTTACATTTTTGGAACAAAGAAGAGGAAAGTCAAGGATATGTTTTCTGATGATAGCTAGGGTTAAAGTTTGTGATTCTTATGAGTTCTATTTTAAGTGGGGTTTGTTATTAAAGTTCATTTGTGTATTATATTACGCCTTGGGTGCCTTCATGGCGGCGGATGATAAAATGATGCATTGGAATTGAAAGTAAATGGTATATTGCTAGATTTATTGATTGGGGTAGGTATTAGTGTGCGTAAAATTTTGGTTAATTTCTAGATTTTGTTCACCTATGTTTTTTTGGTTAAACTTCAATTGTTAAGTAGTCTTCTATTGTACATGTGATTTTTCTAGGGTTTAGTACAACATATTCTTCTTATATATGAAATTTTTGGTATTCTTTAAATATTAGTGCCTTTAATGATGTGAGGTAAAGTAAATATTTGGTAAAATTTTAAATGTAGCATAAAAAATGACAACTAGGAAAAGGACTCGTGACGATCTGTCACTTTTCGGAAATATCAATCCCTTAACAACGAATCCGTTATGGGATGAGGATGACGTATCGAGGGATGTGGGAATACACCAAACTCATAGTAGAGCCTTAGAACATAGAAGAGCCAGTAAAGAGTTAACATCATTGATTTTCAACAAGGTAGGAAATTGTATATTGGAGCAACGTGCTAAATGATTTGGTTGTGTTGCTAAGGTTGGTAAAACAAGGCTAGACATCCACTACGATAGTTGGCATGATGTACCAAAAGAATAAAATGATACCTTGTGGATGGAATGCAAGGTAGCTTTAGTGAATCTTGTTTCCATCTTTTTATTTCTACATTTCTTCTTTACATGTACTTCCCATCATTCATTCCATGTGGTTCGTAATCCCCATAGAGGCCATTTGACATCGAAGCACCACATATGGGTGCTTTGCGAAAGAAGGCTATGTTCATGATGTCCAAGAGTTGGCGTGAACATAAAGACACTTTGTCAAGAGACTACATGTTTAGTGATAAGAAAGGTGATCTCCCATGGGTAGCTTATACGTACATTCAGCCGGAGAGCTGGGGGACTCATAAGAAAATGGCATTGGTGAATAGTGATAATGTTATTAATAAAATATTAAAATTATTAGTGTGATTAGATTAAAATGTCTTTAGTGATGACGTGAAACTAACATACTAACTTAGGGTAAAAGGGAAGATAAACAAAGGATTGCTGCGAAGACTTTAATTCCCCACCGTTTGAGCCATGAGGGTATGCCAGAATGGAAATTGAGCTACTGAAAGAATGTCTAGAATGAGATGTGCAAATTACAATACAAGGTGGGATGAAAGAAGATGAGGCAAGGGATTCGGTGCAACCGATCAATGTAGATGACATTTAGAGGTGTGATATATTTATCAAAGGCCGACAAAACAAAGATGGTGTATATGTCAAAGGTGAAGAGAGAAAAAATTGCAGAAAGAGTGGTACATAAATGTTTAAGTGAATTTTATTATTAATTTGAAGTCTATTTAGGGTACATCGAACCAACAAACATTTATCTATTTATGTTTGTACATGGAAAAAATTGAAGAATGATCAATTGCAAGGACAATTCATTCCAATGGATAAGCACGACATCATTTGTGAAACTAAGGAAAAATCTAACCACCCGGGCTGTGCTATGGCGGTGGGTGCTTTCTTGACCCAACGAGAGGCATTCGGGATTGTATGGTACTATGTTAGAGCAGAACCTTCTAGAATCCATACATTGTAGAAAAAGTGCAACTCCAAGACAAACGAAATGAGCAATAAGACATTCTAATTCGGAAGTAGGTCCAACACACCGGGCCTTCTCTTTCAGAAAATTTAGAGGACTTGATGTCCGATTGGAAACCTCCATTTAGGGTTTCATAACATTCTTTTGGAGATTTTGAGGTCAATCGCAAAGAAATTGCTGAAAATCTAAGAATTGAGAGGCAATTGTTAAAACCTGATAACCTCGACAATGCCAATCTTGCAATTGAAAAAAAGGTACATATTTTATTTTCTTAATAATGTCCCTAAGAATTAAGTTTCACTTATATTGAATATATATTTTGGTTTTAGTTTAGAAATCATGTCGCTGTGAACTATACTTTGAAACATCATCACTCCATTCCTATTGTGGATGGTATTTCGAGGGTTTCCTTGGAGAATTCTTTGGTGATGGGCACCCCATTTCCAATTCCGCACGTAGAATACAATAAAGTTGGACATGCCCGAAAAAAATGTTCCTTATTTTGCCGCAAAGACTTATATACGCCGATCCTATCAAGGATCGATGTTTGAAGGAAACACGGCCTACATCACCTATATCAGTGAAAATAACACCAATATTGGTCAAAGAAACGCCTAAATTGGTCCCAACAATACCCACTAAGGTTAGACCTCCAGTGGAAAGAGCACACGTCCATCGGGACTCACTTCACTTTGTACGAGTGCTTTATAGTTGGCTACAACCGCATGATCGAAACTCAACATACGCATTATTAAGAAATTAATGCATGTTAGGATGCAAACGTGAAATCATTGTGTCATGGAGTGATTTTGAAGAACTATGGAGATGTGAGAAAGTTAATAAAGCGATCATGTCGATCTACACCTTGTGAGTGATTTTCTTAATTTTGTTTCTAAAGTAAATTTTAATTACACAAAGCATTATTGCAAATAATGCCTAGAATTAAATTCTCTACATTTTTTTACCAAGAATCAAAAGAAGGGATGGATTGGATATGCACTACAAAAAAAGACCTATTACCTCGCCCCCTTTACCCTGGTTTTTTTCTTAACATAAATAACCCAGGTAAAAAGTTTGGTTATTATAAAATAGAGGTAAATAATTGCCTTTTTACCTTGGTTCCATTGAAACCAAGGTAAATATTCTTGGAAAATAAAGTAAATAGTCTGACTGACATTTATGCAGCGCTGATCATGTTGATCAGACCAAGAAATGTCAGTTAATCGTTACATAGCCAACGTAATATTGCTTCTCGGTTTAAGCGATTCTTAAACAATAGTTTGTAGAGATATCACAATTGTCAGATTTTAGTTTGTAAGTTTGGTTACATTGACAAAGATTTGATCATAATATCCCAAAATTTTGTTCCCATTCATGTTTTCCTCTTTAAAATCAAAAACCAAATTGTTGAAGAGGCCAACATGAATGTTGTTTGTGATTAGTCAATTACCAAGTAAGTATTTTCATACCTCCAATTTTGGTTTCATCTTCAATTTAGGTTCTAGGTTTGTTCATTCCGTATGTGGGGATTTGTTTAACTATGGGTTTATTAAAATATGGCATTCCAATTTTGTATTTGGCTGTGGTGACACATGTGTATGGTAATATAATAAATGTAACCATATATATATTTGTGTGTGTAAGTTTTTTATATGCATGGAAACCATGGATTGAATAAATGCTGGTGGATGTATTTGTTTCTAAGATATGTCCCTAAAGAGTGTGTGCTTGATTTTATATTGTAGGAATATATATGACGGATGCCATAGTTTGGATGAAGATCGAACTAGCGAGAGCTATCAATCTTTTGTAGCTAACTTCAATATGCTTATGCGAATGCCGCAAAGGAGAATTTTTCGTATATTTATTGTCCTTGAAAGAAGTGCTGGAACACCACTATTCATGATGAAGCAACTAATTTGAAGGAACACTTATTTATATACGATTATGATCCAACATACAGAAGTTGATTTTGACATGGAGATAATTTGGATGAGCATACTACAAATGATGTAGAGGGAGAGATAGATGATATGATGGATGAATTGGTAGAGGAGATCGTCAAAAACCACAGTGGAAATCCTAAAAGACTTTCAGACCTCCATGGAAATAATGAGACACTTCTTTATAATAGTTGCCCTGATGGAATGGCGGTATTGAAGGCTACGTTACACTTTATGAATGTTAAAGCTAAGTATTCCTGTAGTGATGTAGGTTTCTCTGGTTTGTTGAAAGTGTTGAAAGAAATGCTTCTGGTTGGCAATAGACTCCCCTCAACGGTAAATGAGGCAAAGAATGTACTATGTCCAATGGGCATATATTTTGAAAAGATACATGTTTTTCTGAATAATTGTATCTTGTATAGGGGAGACAACTAGAACGAAGATGAATACCCTAAACACAATGCTCCAAGGTGCAAAGTATTTGAGCTGGCATTCAGATCAGACAGTGGTTGATCCTGAAGTCATACATCATCCGGCTAATGGTGATTAATAGAAGAAGATAGATGCAGCATTTCTGGTCCTTGGGAATGAGATACGTAACTTGAGGCCTGGTTTGTGCACTGATGGTATAAAATCGTTTGGTAATATGAGAGGCAATCATAGTTCATGTTTGGTGTTGGTAATTATTTACAACTTTCCACCATGGTTGTGCATGAAAAGGAAGTACATAATGTTATCTTTAATTATCACTGGTCCAAAACAATCGGGAAAAGATATCGGTGTGTACCTTTCCCCCTTGGTGGATGACCTAAACAATCCATGAGATTTAGGAATGATTATGTATGATGGGTTTCGGAAGAAGTTGTTTGATTTTAGAGCCATGTTGTTTTGTCCGTTAATGACTTTCCTGCTTATGGAAACCCGTCTGGCTATTTTGGGAAAGTTCATATGGCTTTCCCCATTTGTTTAGATGGAATGGATCATTTTCATTTGAGCCATGGAAGTAAGACATTGTACCATGGGCACCATAGATGGCTTCCTAAAACTCATGATGTAGAGGAATTGAAGTGATGAATTCAATGGAAAGGTGGAGTTGTCGCCCCTTTCTCCCATATTAACAGGTGCGTCAATCTTAAATATGTTATGATATGTACGTAATATCTTCGGAAAGAGGAAAAGGAAATCTAAAGTTTTTGGTAGTTGGAAGAAGCGGTCCATATTGTTTGACCTACCGTATTGGGATATACTTGTCGTCTGACATTGTTTAGACGTCTTGCATATTGAGAAGAATGTATGAGATAGATTATTTGGTACTTTGATGAATATCCCATGCAAGACAAAGGACGGTGTCAAATCTAGGAAAGATATGGTCGAAATGGGAATTAGACATGATCTGGCCCGGTCATGAAGGGGACAAAAACGTACTTGCCCGCAACTTGTTACACACTTTCAAAATCTGAGAAAGGTTTGATATGCTCTAGCATGAAAGGTATAGATGTCCCGATGGGGTACTCATCATGGGTTAGCAATCTGGTGTCTGATGAGGGATTGAAATTGGGGAATATGAAATTGCATGATTCACATTGTGTTGTGCGAGTTAGAGATGTATTCCCTCCCTTAAATTTTGACATCATGGTGCACTTGTTGGTTCACGTTGTTTGGTAAATACTGATTTGAGGTCCTATTTATCTTCGATATATTTATCCATTTTAGAGGTATAAAAAGACATTTAAGGTTTATTTGAAAAATCAATTTCACCAGGATGCCAGTATGGTGCGGAGGTATGTGACCGAGGAGGCGGTAGATAACTACATGGAAGTTTTGAAGAATGAAGAGTTGGTTGGTGTACCAAAATCATGCCATGGGGAGAGAGTGGGTGGTAAAGGTTTGCAAAAATAATTAACTTGGGTACCAATCCATGATGAGTTGATGAAAGTGCACTTGTATGTCTTGCACAATTAATACGTGGTTCGCCCATACGTGGACATGCACATGGTCTCTGATAATGCATATTCTCGCTGATGTCTAATGTCTAGTGCAGCCGACCAAACCACTTTATACTACACACTTGGTAATCTTCTTTGGGTAATAAGCTTAGGGCTAGCCTAGAGAAGAGTCCAGTACTTGTACCACAAGCAAACAAAAGAGCTTTCCTATCCACCTTCTATATAAAGAAGAAAGGTAATACTGTATATGCAACTATTCATTCTCCTATTTAAGAACTCTCTTTATGACTTAAGCATAGGAGACTCTTCCACCCGAACAACTTTGAGGGATTTGTTTTAGAGACTACAAAGGGATCAAATGGTAGATCTGGTGGCTGCAGTTTTTTGGGTGCATCAAGTTGGCACGCCCAGTGGGACAGTTAGTCAGATCTTTGAAATCTATTGTTCATGTCCGTTTCCACAACAAACACACGACATAGAAGCAAACGAATCAAGAGAAGGGCCTCAGAAGTCGGCGTAGAAGTCTAGTCTCCTTACAAAAGGAAATGGGGGATAAAGACTAAAAAATACATTTTGACCCTCCACCTCCTTCAAGCGGTGGAGACAGAACTTTCCTGTCATCCGTAAAATAGATACCGGTAGCGGAAAACCCTGAGGGGTCACTAAAAGAAGTGGTAAGGCCACCCAGGTGAATGAAGGTGAGTTCCGAGCCATGGGGGATGGGCTTCCAAATCCCTGCATCACAAGGCCAGATGTACCAATGATGGGGGAACGAGCCGCAGTTCACAGAGGTCTTCGCAGAATCTTAGATAGGAGCAATAGAAGGGATTGGCCGAACAATTCAGGGCATGAATAGTGTGTCGCTGGTGTCCCAACAGGACTTGGCACAACTGGCTCGCACCCTTTGATCCGCCGGTTGCTAGGTGGAACCCCCCATGATTTACCGGAGAATGATCCAGCAACCATTGGAACTCCCCTTTCCATCTTCGATACCCCTCGCATCACAGCAAAGCCTCTAGATCAAAGGTATTCCGAGGGCATCTCACCAAGTGAGTATGGAAATGGGGGCCCAAGATCGACCTCAGCCCACGTTTCTAGATTGGCCCGGACGTCGACGTACTTGGTACAGACCCTAAATCCGTAAATGCTAAATCAGATAATCTCTCAAACGATAGTATGGCCAGTGGCACGCTACCCCTTTATGAAAGCCAAGGGCATCCATGGCCTTGACCTGATGTCCCTCGACAGGACCCTTATGACCAGGGGCTGCAGCGGTACCACAGCTCCGTAATGGGGGTAGCATGGCCAGGACATTTTTTCCAAATCAATAGTACCAAGTTCCCAGCATAGATTCATCACTTCTATCAAGATATTATGAAGATCCATGGATTGGAGACAAGTCTGACGATGCTCTCGCCAGGGAGCTGGACTGGCTTATTGGTCCCTCGGGCCAGGTCGCAACCTCTCCTTCAAGTTCGATGATCATGACAACCAGATGGCCCAGCAATGTGAAATTTCTCTAGGGGCTCCCCACATACACAGATGAAACGGACCCCAGGGTGTTGATACAGACCTTCATCAGTATAATGAACTCGAGGACTTCAATGGCAATTAACATGTAAGCTGGTGGGGAGTTACCTTTGAGGAAAATCTTAGGAATGGTTTAATAGGTTTACACTCTTACGAGGGATGAGCGGTCATCGCCGTACCTCTCAAAGATACTATTTTAAAGCCCAATATGCTTACTAAATACAATTAAGTAGATAGTTTGGCAAGTCGGGGTCGTCCACAGAGAAGAGGGATATT
>JAULKM010099315.1:0-10929 GCA_032355605.1 Rubia tinctorum
TATTCAAAATAGATGAAAGAACTTTCTAAATTTAAAAAGATTTGAACGTAGTTGAAATTAGACGATCTGAAATTATTTGAGTTGAGTTGAGTTGATTGGAGCTGAAAATAGCTGAGTTGAGAAAAGCTGAGAGGAGTTGAGAGGAGTTGATTGGAGTTGAGCTGAATTTATTGGAGCTGAGATGAATTGTGAAGAGGTGAGAAGAGTTGAGAAGAGTTGAGAAAAGCTGAGAAAAGCTGATTGGAGTTGAGCTGAATTTATTGGAGCTGAAATAAGTTGAACTGGAAAGGGCCTGAGTATTCACGAAACCTCAATTGGGAAATATACTGAAATACTTCTCCTTCTTTTTCTTAAAAAGAAATTATTTTCACACTTTTTCTTTAATTTTTTTCTCCCCACTTTTCTTGATTCCTCTTTTAAAAGTAATTATTTATCTTTTTATATTAGTTAATGTTAATGCCAAAATTTGTAATGGGTTTGACCTGGAGCTAGCAGTTCTTGGACTGGTGAGGCTGTCAAGTCAGCTCTGTTAGGACCTCTGTGCAGGTCTCATTCCGACATGATTTCGGAGTAAAATGGATACCTGTAAAAGAACACGGGTCATTCAGGGCGGAGTGGTGTGTGACCGCACCCGCTCTGATGCCCAAATCAGGTCGGAGAAGTGAGTGTAGAGAAGATGAAGCTACATTATCATGGAGGTTGTAGTGGAACATACCTTTTCTGATGGTTTTTCTTCTCCTTTTATAGTTGTAGGGTTATGCCCTTATTAGGTTAGATATTGGGTCGTTGGGTCTGCTTGAATAGAAACATGGGTCTTCCAGCCCATACTTTATTAGGTCCCCTTTAACCAGATGTTGCGTTGCTGAACAACGCGGGGCATTGGGGTAATATGTGTCTGAATGTGATTACCGACGTCCCTGTTCGTCAAGCTGGAATTTTGCATCTTGATTTTCTCCTCCAAGGTCACGCTTTGATGCCCCTGTTGATGTCACCCTAATAACGTTGGTATGGGCTTTACATCCAGCCATTCTAAATCATGACCGAACTCTTTCGTTTTGGCCCCGTTAACCTTTGACAGAATTATATGTTGCTGCCTGCTGTGTTGACCTGGACTTTGCATCGCAACTTCGTAAAATTTTGTCCGGGTCGTTCATTGCGACCCTAATATCGTTGGCCTGGGCTCTACGCTCAGGCCTTCTAAATCATGACCGAACTCTTTCGTTTCAGCCTCATTGATCTTTGATAGAATTATATGTTGTTGCATGCTTAGTCAACATGGACTTTGCATTGTAGCTTCGTAAAATTATGTCTGGGTCACACTTTGCGACCATCTTGGCATTGACCTGGGCTCTGCGACCGGGCTTATTAACTCATGACTGAACTCTTTCATTTCAGTCATTATTCTTCAACATAATTATACACTACTGCACGCTGAGTCAACCTGGAATTTGCATCGCAGCTTCGTAAAATTCTGTCTGGGTCGTTCGTTACGACCATAATATTGTTGGCCTAGACTCTACGTCCAGGCCTTCCAAATCATGACCGAACTCTTTCGTTTCGGCCTCATTGATATTTTACAGAATTATACGTTGTTGCATGCTTAGTCAACCTGGACTTTGCATTGCAGCTTCGTAAAATTCTGTCTGGGTCACACTTTGCGACCATCTTGGCATTGGCCTGGGCTCTGCGCCCGGGCCTTCTAAATCATGACCGAAATCTTTCATTTTGGCCTCATTATTCTTTGATAGAATTATACATTATTGCATACTGAATAAACCTAGATTTGCATTGCAGCTTCGTAAAATTCTGTTCGGGTCGTACGTTACGACTCTAATATCGTTGGTCTGGGCTATACATCCAGGCCTTCCAAATCATGACCGAACTCTTTCGTTTTGGCCTCATTGATCTTTGACAGAATTTACGTTGCATCCTTCTTAGTCAACCTAGACTTTGCATCGCAACTTCGTAAAATTCTTTTTGGGTCGCACTTTGCGGCCATCTTGGCATTGGCATTGGCATTGGCCTGGGCTCTGCGCCCGGACCTTTTAAATCATGACCGAACTCTTTCATTTCAGCCTCAATATTCTTCTACAAAATTATACATTGCTTTCTGCTGAGTCAACCTGAAATTTGCATCGCAACTTCATAAAATTCTGTCTGGGTCGGTCGTTACGACCCTAATATCGTTGGCCTAGCCTCTACGTCCAAGCCTTCCAAATTATGACCGAACTCTTTCATTTCGGCCTCATTGATCTTTGACAAAATTATACGTTGTTGCATGCTTAGTCAACCTGGACTTTGCATCGCAGCTTCGTAAAATTCTACCTGGGTCGCACTTTGCGGCCATCTTGGCCTTGGCCTTGGCCTGGGCTCTGTGCAACTCTTTCATTTCAGCCTCATTATTCTTCGATAGATGTATACATTGTTTCCTGCTTAGTCAACTTGGACTTTGCATCGCAGATTCATAAAATTCTGTCTGGGTCGTTCGTTACGACCATAATATCGTTGGTATGGGTTCTACGCCCGGGCCTTCCAAATCATGACCGAACTCTTTCGTTTCGGCCTCATTGATCTTTGAAAGAATTATACGTTGTTGCATGTTTAGTCAACTTGGACTTTGCTTCGCAGCTTCGTAAAATTTTGCCTGGGTCGCACTTTGCGACCATCTTGGCATTGGCATTGGCATGGGCTCTGTGCCCGGGCCTTCTAAATCATGACCAAACACTTTCATTTTGGCCTCATTATTCTTAACAAAATTATACATTGCTTCCTGCTGAGTCAACCTGGACTTTGCATCACAACTTTGTAAAATTTGGTCTGGGTTGTTCGTTACGACCCTAATATCGTTGGACTGGCCTCTATATCCAGGCCTTCCAAATCTTGACTGAACTTTTCTGTTTTGGCCTCATTGATATTTGATAGAATTATACGTTGCTTCCTGCTTAGTCAACCTGGACTATGTATCGCAACTTTGTAAAATTCTTTCTGGGTCGTACTTTACGACCATCTTGGCATTGTATTGGGCTCAGAGCCCAGGCCTTCTAAATCATGACCGAACTCTTTCATTTCGGCTTCATTATTCTTCGATAGAATTATTCATTGTTGTCTGCTGAGTTAACCTGGACTTTGCATCGCAGCTTCGTAAAATTCTGCCTGGGTCGCACTTTGCGACCCTCTTGGCATTGGCCCTGGCTCTGCGCCCGAGCTATCTGAATCATGGCCGAACTCTTTTGTTTTGAACTCATTAATATTTGACATAATTATACTTTGCTTCTTGCTGAGTCAACCTGGACTTTGCATTGCATCTTCATAAAATTCTGCCTGGGTCGCACTTTGTGACCCTCTTGGCATTAACCTGGGTTCCGTGCCCGGGCCATTTAAGGTGGAGCTTCCTTTGCCTGCGTCAACCTATCGACCGTGTTGTGATGCATCCATTTACAAGGAAAGAGCATGCGAATTTAATTTGATATTTTCATGAATTCTTCTTTTGGGAGACAAAATGCAACGCCTTTATTATTATTATTAGTATTAGTATTTTCATGATGGAAGTTTGCATATGTATTATGAAAATGAACTATTATGTGTTTCTGACCTTGGTAGTTGATAATGCAGCCTACTTTGTTAGGTGGCTGGGTCACCGTGTGCTTGTGCTTTGCACTCTACCCGTGTGCTTGAGCAGCAACATTGGGATCCGGACTGTAGCCTGCTAGCTATCGTAAGCCAGGGCCGCTTATTTTGGTCTGACGATCTGGCCTGCAGCCTGCTAGCTGTCGTAAGCCATGGTTATTTATTTTGTCCTGATGATCCAGCCTGGAGATCCGGCCTATAGCCTGTTGGCTGTCATAAGTCTAGGATGCTTATTTTGGCCTGGAGATTCGGCCTACAATTCTCTGGTTGACATAAGCCGGAGTTTACAATTTTTTCCTGATTCGTTACTTGACGGCTATGGTTGTGGCCGAAGCTTTTTACTTTGCCTGTTGGGGACCTGGCATACAATTGTGCTGGTTGTTGGGGCTAGAACTGCAACTTTAGCCTGGGCCAGACTCTTCTCTGGTATTGGTTGTAGCCGGAGATTCATTTTCCTTATCCCCTTTGAGATCCAGCTTACACTTTGCGCTAGCTGTTTGGGCCAGCAAGACAACTTTAGCCTGGATCGGGCCTTTCTTCGGCGTTGGCTGCGTGCGAAGATTCATTTTCCTTAGCCCCTTTGAGATTTGGCCTGCACTTTGCGCTGGCTGTTTACGCCAGCGCGACAACTTTAGCCTAAATCGGGCTTTCTCCAGTGTTGGATGCAACCGAAGATTCATTTCCTTAGCCCCTTTGAGATCCGGCCTGCACTTTGCGCTAGTTGTTTACGCTAGTGAGGCAACTTTAGCCTGAATCAAGCAATTCTCCTGCGTTAGGTGCAGCCGGAGACTCATTTTCCTTAGCCCCTTTGAGATTCGGCATGCACTTTGCGTTGGATGTTTGCGCTAACGCGATAACTTTAGCCTGTGGCGGAACCAGGAGGGGAGACAAGGGGTGGCTGAAAAGGGCGGACAGTGGGGGTGCGGCAAGCGGCGGTGGCGGTGGCACGGCGGGCGGCGAGGCAGTGGCTGCTGGTGCTGGGGTGCGAAGAACAGATCACAAAAGAACATGTTTCAATTTCCGGAATCCGCCTCCTGCAAACGTTCGAAGGGGTGGCCGAAACCATGGATATCGGTGGCCCTTAACCCTAATTTTTGGGCCGCCGGATCCTAGGGGTGGCGCCAGCACCCCCTCGCCACCCCCTGGTTCCGCCGGTGTGTATCAAGCCTTTCTCCGACATTGGGTGCGACCAGATATTCATTTTGCTTGGCCCTTTTAAGATTCAGCTAGCACTTTGCATTGGTTGCACCAGCGCGACATCTTTAGCCTGAATTGTTTCTCCAACGTTGGGTGTAGCCGAAGATTCATTTTCCTTTGCCCCTTTTAGATTCTCCCTACACTTTGCGTTGGATGTTTGCGCCAGCGAAACAACTTTAGCCTGAATCGAGCCTTTCTCCGGCGTTGGGTACGGCCGGAGATTCATTTTCCTTAGCCCTTTTAGGATTTAGCATGCACTTTGTGCGGGCTGTTTGCTCCAGTGTGGCAACTTTAGCCTAAATCGGTCCTTTCTCTGGCGTTGGGTGCGGCCAGAGATTCATTTTCCTTAGCCACTTTGAGATTCGGCCTGCACTTTGCGCCGGCTGTTGCGCCAGCGCAACAATTTTAGCCTGAATTGGGCCTTTCTATGATGCTGGGTGTGGCCGGAGATTCATTTTCCTTAGCCCCTTTAAGATTCGACCTACACTTTGCACTGGCTGTTTGTGCCAGCGCTGCAACTTTAGCCTGAATCGGTCCATTCTCCGATGTTGGGTGCGACCAGAGATTCATTTCCTTAGCCCTTTTGAGATTCGACATGCACTTTGCGCTGGCTGTTTGCACCCGTGCGACAACTTTAGCCTGAATCAGGTCTTTCCCCGACGTTGTGTGTGGCCGAAGATTCATTTTCCTTAGCTCATTTGAGATTCGACCTGCACTTTGCGCTGGCTGTTTGCGCCAGCGTCGTAACTTTAGCCTATATCGGGCCTTTCTCCGGCTTTGGGTGCGGCCGTAGATTCATTTTTCTTAGCCCCTTTGAGATTTGGCATGCACTTTGCAATAGCTGTTTGCGCCAGCGTAACAACTTTAGGCTAAATTGGGCCTTTCTTCGGCGGTGGGTGCGGTCGAAGATTTATCTTTTGCCTGTTGTCCTGTATGACTAAATATTCCATGCTTACGTGAATAAAGTCAACATGTGTTAGTTTAGAAGACAACATAATACATCAACTCTTTTCCATAATGCTACAAAGCATTATGGATGACGAAGACATGTAAATATACAATAACTCTCGTATATACATCTTGGGGGGAAGATAAGCAATATCATTCCTTCAATTTCACAGTTTCCATTCAAAGCAATATTGTTACTTGGTCTAAACACACTTCAAGTTGACCATTGCCCTGCACGAACTGGTTGATGGGTGATGACTGCCATGTTTGAGCTGGCTAAAGGCTGAGCTTTCTTTCCCGTAGCGTATCGTGTCGTGACTCTGTCTTTCACTAAGTTAAGGGTGCTTTGCTTATCTTTTTACATGTCATGCCTATACAATTAAGCATTTCATGCTAACACTCCCGCCTTGGCAGACATTGCTAACACACATCAGTTTAACATTAATCATTAAGCGTTTGTTGTCTTGTGTGCAGGTTGGTTTGAGCAGCATCTGTTAGAGCTGCGTGAGGGTCTCGTCGTCGATCCCCACAGACGGCGCCAATGTTAATGCCAAAATTTGTAATGGGCTTAACCTGGAGCTAGCTTTTCTTGGATTGTTGAGGCTATCCGATCAGCTCCATTAGGACCTCTATGCGGGTCTCATTCCGGAATGATTCTGGAGTAAAATGGGTACCTGTAAAAGAACACATGTCACTCAGGGTGGGGCGGTGTGTGACGCACCCGCTCTAATGCCCAAGTCAGGTCGGAGAAATGGGTGTAGAGAAGATGGAGCTACGATATCGTGGAGGCTGTAGTGGAACATACCTTTTCTAATGGCTTTTCTTCTCTTTTTATAACTTTAGGGTTAGGCCCTTATTAGGTTAGATATTTGGTCATTGGGCCTGTTTGAATAGAAACACGGGTCTTCCATCCCATACTTTATCAGTTAATATTATCTTGATTATTTCGTTGTTATCTTTTACACATTTATCTCTCTTGCAAAACATAAAGGTAAAAGTATAAATAGGATGGAGGGAGAAATATTCTACCATAATGACTTGCACTTAGATATTCAAAAATTCAGTTAAGGTCATACTACACACTTTTCTATTTGATATTATTTCTATCAAACTTTGATCATATATTCAAATAAATGTATAATTAACAATATTATCGCACCTGATATTGTTAGATTCATCGTAACAAATAATTTTAAATATTAATTTTATATTTATTATTATTATACATAATTAAACATATTAATAGTAAAATATATATTTTAATAGTCGTAAAAAGATTTAGGAGCCGTTTGGTTCAAGCAGGGGAAAGAGAATGGAATCAAGAAAGGGAAAGGAAAGGAATGATATTGGATTTCTCAAACTGTGTTGGTTCAACAATGGAAAATGAATCAAGTTCTCCTCCATTCCATTTGTACTAGTTTGGTTCAAGAAGAGGAAACAAATTAAATTTTGATTTCTAATACAATGGTCATATATAAGTTAGTCAAATAAACTACGTTAAAAACATGGAACTAAATTAATCAACTACAATATTAAATTAAATTATTTATATAATAAAACAATATATTTATATTAAAATATTATGATTATTATTTATAGTATAAATTATGAAATATTATTATTTTTTATGATAATAGCAGCACTGTTAATTTTATTAATATTCAACTCATATACAACTCTGGAACTAAAAAAATTACGTATGATATTAATTTTTTATCTTAAATTTATTTAAGTTAAGTATATATTAAGAGTTAGTCTCATGAAAGACAAAGGTTTAAACTGTAAATTTGAAGAAATAAAAATAAAAATTTTGGGTTGTATTAATCGGGTCATAAATCTATCACTCCTAAATGTTGTATAATAAAATTTTAATATTGCAACTAAAACATTTACCTTTCTATAATTCCAATTCAACCCTTCTTTCCATATGCCTATGGAAAGACGGTCTTTCCTAAGATTTTGCCATATATTAATACGTAATTTATTACTATTTATATTATAGAATAATAAAATGATAGTATTATAAAAACAATATATCTATTTTAAAATAATAAAACTATTATTAAAGGATAAAAGTTAAAAAATAAAATGATTTTTTTACTAAGAAAACCACATCATATGAAAACTATAGTTTTATTTAAATTTGACTCATATGCAACTCAAAAAAAAATATCATAATATTTTTATTGAAAATTAATCAGAATATTGTAATTTTTATTTTGATAATAAATATAAAGTAGAGCTAAATTATGATATATAAATGGGAATATATTTATATAAAATTATATAATTTTTATTTGTCATATTAATTAATTAATTATGTAATAAAATTATGTATATATTAAAATAATATAAATATTATTTATAGTATAAATTATGAAATAATGTTATTTATTATTGAATTTTAGTTTATAAGAAAACTATATTTTTAGTAATATTCAATCCATATACAACTCAAATAAATTATAATACTATTTTTTCATTAGTGTGTTATTAATTTTATTTGTCTATAATAAATTTAAACTATAGCAATACTATTTAATTAATTTATTCTCTTTAAATATAGCTATATATTTGATTAATGTTTTGCCCAATTCATTTTTGTACGAGACTAAAATCTTAAATAACAATAAACATATTATATATTTTTTCAAGAATCTTCAAAGTTGGAATGTATAGACATGTGAGTAAAAGCTTGGAATAGAAACATGAAATGTGGGGAATCCAATCCTAAGGTGATGGTAGAGAATAACCATCCACAGAATTGAGAGAATCTCAAACCATAAAAAGAGGAAAGAGAATTATTACAAATACCAACTAAACATTAACTATCGAATTCATTACGTTTTATTCTCTTTCCTCATTCCGATACCCAAACCAAACAACTCTTAATGTAATTTAACATGAGAGGGAGAGAGTAATTATTTGGACGATGAGTCCATAAACTCTATGCGGACCCTCCGTACGGAGAAGATCGCATCGGACATAGCCCTGGTCGTCTTCCTGAACTCCTTAGAACATGTTTATCCATGATCCAACCCAATCAAAAATTTCAATTAAATATTATATCGTTCTCACCAATTACACAACTTCTCATCCAATCAATTTATTTCTTTCTAAAGGTTTATCAATGTCTCAACCCAACCAAAAATTTTAACTCTTTAAATATTATTTTAATATCAAATATGACTAGTAAATTTAAATTATTAATTATTAATTGAATGTTGTAAAGTTTAAATAATAATATTTTCGAATTTATTTAATAATTATAAATATAATAAACTAAATCATTAAAAACGAATAATATTGAGTAAGGAGAAGAGAAATAATAATTTTTGAAGTAATAGTTTTTGAAGTGGGGAGAAGAGAAATATTGAATTATGCATTGAACTATGATAATATTGATATCTATTTATATGGAATAAAAAATATAGTTCATTACAATTAATTTTATTACAAAAATATTTTTTAAAAGTAATATAAAAATAGATGAGTAGATAAGGAGATAAAAAATAGATTGGATTTAATTTGATATATTTTCTAACCAATAGAAAATAAACACTTGGCAAGTGACCTAAGCCACTTCCCTCCCTTTTCGAAATCAGTTTTAACCCCCGAATTTTGGAGGTTGGGCTGTACTGTTCACATTTTCCTTTTCTTTTTTAAACAAAAAACTGGTGATCGCAGTTTGCGGTCACCAATAAACCTAGTCTTATTCTCTCCATGCACGTTGCCCTTGAACTACAGAATCTACACATAATCTTTTTCACGATGTTAAAAAATATATGTTTGACCATTAATATGTTTAACTATGCATTATAGCGGCAATGAAAACTACATATTACGACAAATTCAACAATATCACGTTCAATAATAATATTATTTATATATCTATTTAAATATGTGGTCGAAGTTTGATGGTTTTAACTGTCAAATAGTAAAAGTGCAGTTTATTGGGGATAAGAAATTATATTTCTAGTGAAAAGTGAAAGAGTTTATAATTGACGGTTTTGAGCATATACACATCATCCATTTGAAAGTTGGATTGGAGAAGGATTCCAAAAGAGAGCCGCCGTCAAAACATTTAATATTACATCAGACTAAAGATGAATTGAAGTTACAATCTAATTTTACCATTTGTACTTGATCTACATGAAAGATTCTCATTTTTCGCAATTAAAAATGTGGTTGTTGTAATACTGGGTCAAATAATCATCCATGGAGTCCAAAAACTTCATCAAGTTTCTTTCTTCAACATGATTCGTAAGGAAATATAATTCTTAAAATTTTTGTATCATTATAATGTTTATTGTGGATTAATGTTGAATAATGATGGTTGATGAGAACTGAAATTAAATAATCAAAATTTAACTAAAATTCAAACTAATTAAGGGTGATATTGTAACTCTTCATTAATTTAACCTGCATTTAGAAATTCTTAACCTGTATTTAGATTTTGTGCAAGTATATTAACATATAATTAAAATGGGAACTCAGTTTATCTCACTACACGCTCCACTCCAGTGCGGTACCGTGCACAATAATTTCTACTCAAAGTGTACTTAGATCAACAGTCAACCCCAATTAATAATTTAAAATGATAGTCGTAGTGTCCGTACACAGTTGCTGACGCGTGTCCCGGAGAACGCGGTTACTCCTCCTCCAAGACCCCACCCCTCATCTACCCATCCAGTCCCAGGTCTCGCACCGTCCTATTTAATCAACCCACCCACGCCACCCCTTGTTATTTCCCCCCTTCTTCCTTCCTCCTTATTCCCAGATCGAAACACTCCACCCATTTCCAAAGGCTATTACTGGGTTCATGGCATCCTCAGATAATTTCGTCTCCAAGGAGCCCTCCTGGATGTTTCGCCCCACGTTTGCCGACTCATGGCTGTCCGAAGCCTTCGCCAGAGACACCGAAACCTTAACCAGGGCTCTTCAAAACACACTCTCCAATCAATCCGACAACCCATCCAGCGAAGTCTTCCATCACTCGGAAACGCCGACGACGGTTTCGGGCGGGTCGGAAAACGAAACGGCCGTTTCCAAGCGGAGGAACGGCGTCGGGGTAAATGGTGGGAAGGTCAGCAAGCGCAAGTCACGCGCGTCGAAACGCGCAACCACGACGTTCATCACGGCGGATCCAGCTAATTT
>JAULKM010099316.1:0-10929 GCA_032355605.1 Rubia tinctorum
GGTGGTAGTATACAACAACCCCGTTGATCATGCACTTCAAATGATGTCCAGTCGGGATCAGTATTTGTACAATTATATTATACAACATTCTCTCCTCAAGATTGAGGACATAAATCTTGATCCACCTCAGATGAGCTTGTTCCCCACTTCAATTTTGAAGTACTTCTCAACCATTCGATTGGGGTCAAGAGCCCCTGATGGGTAATTCTCATCGATCCGTGGAGGTCAATTGTCCCGGAAGTACACCTGTAGAGGCACCTCCGATTGATCCTCCCCACCGATTGTGCACCCAATCACCTGATTGATGAACACTGTCATCATCTCCACGTCCATCTTGTTCACTCTTGTAGTGTAGATGTTCGTCGTTTGCCGAGTGAAATTGGCGTAGGACTCCTTGACCTCTGTATCATACGTTGGTTTGTCCATGCATATCAAACCCTCAATTCCTGACGGTTTGAAGGGTTCGATAAAAACATTGAGGTGGAGTTGCGCCACATCCTCGAGCTTCATCACCCTGACCTCTTTTATCCTTCGGTCTCAGATCATTTCGAAACTCTTCTCTGCTTCCTCATTGACGAAGCATATGTTGTCCCATGTTGGCGGTGAAGGGGTGGCTGTTGTCTTCACCTTCTTAGTGAGCGATGAACCTATTCCCTTGGTGTTTTCCATTGACCTCTTGGCTGCCTGTTTTATTCAAGCCATCTGAGAAACAAAAGAACGTATAATAGTTAGTGCAACAGTCAAGAACCTAAGAAGACAATGGAATTTGGCCAATTTCGCATGCACGTCGCAGACACTTCAGCTAGATCAATGTGCTTCGTGCAAAATCATAAATTCATGTGTATGAATGTGCAACATTGCACGGCCAATTGACTTAGCTAAAATAGTGTGTGACTTGAACAAGAATGGTCCTAAAACACCTATAATCTCAACTAACATTAACATCACAACATAAAGAAGTAACATGTCTTTAATAAGTAGCAAGAATGAGTTCCATAACAGTCCCCTAAACCCTAGCCCTAGCCAAAAACTTGTAAAGAAATCCCAATCGAAAATATTTTGAAAATTCTTACCTTAGTTAGGGTTTGCTTCTCTTTCCTTTTGACGAAATTTGGTTTTCTACCTAAGGTGGTTTTGCGTTGGGTTTTGCATTGGGATTTGAAGATTTTTCGACCATTTTTTTTCCAGTTGGGAGATTTTGGTGCGACATCATTGGTTAGTAATTCGACGGGGTTGGATAGTGGGCAGTTTATATAACCATCGTGAAACGTGGTCGTTCCAACAGATTTACAACGTTGCAATATATGTCGCATGAATAAACATGAACAGAAAATAAAGTGCGACGTTGCAGTTCGTATATTCTGGCCCAAATATTATATATTTGGTCCTGGACCAGGGGGAACCGAATCGTCAATAGTCGAAGTCGCAAAACCAATCAACAAATCTGATAGGCGACCGACGCATTAGCGACATTGCATTTCATTATGACTGGGGCCAAATAAGACTGGCAGCCCAAACCAAAAATATCTTTGGTCCTGGTCAGTTTTGAACTAAAATCGCAAATGCCCGATGTCGCATTAACATTTCGTTGTTACCGGAAATATTCTGCGACATCGCGAATTGGATTATGGGCCGATTAGCCCAAAATAAAAAATTCTAGACACAAAAAAATTTAATTACAAAATTAATTAACATGGGAATATGTTTCTATAATAAAATGAATAATAAACTTATTGGAGCAATGAAAAAAATTGGATCTAGCTGCATGCATAAATAGGTTGATAATCCATCAGTTTAGAGCAGGGGAATTCTGTTTCATTTTTGCACTTAGGTCCCTCCAACAAAGTACACTGTGGGCCAATACGACAAAATGACAAATGTTTCATATGGAAATTATGCATACTGTCTAAAAGAGATGCGAACTGGGGTAATCGTCTAATTTTTTAAATAGTATTTCATTAATACCCTTACGATAAGTGTTATGAGAAAAATAATTTATGCCACACAGAATCACCTAAAATTTCATATTTCTTGTTTTTATGAAATAAAAAAGTAATAAATTCCATCCATCAATTTTTAGAAAGCGCTAGTACATAGTGTAGAGTAAATTCTAGATGATTATTTAAAAGTATAACAGAATCAGTCGTAAGAACTTGTGGTAGTCTATGTAGAATAAGACCAGTTTCTTTATTACTCTCGGTTATTATGAGTTTGACTACGGATAACGAAGTCTCTTTTCGAGATGATCGGAATTGAGTTTGGGACAATCGGTGATCTTTTTACTTTTTGCACTTAGCTCCCTCCAAGAAAGTGGGAGAAGTCGAAATGAAAAATTGGAAATACCCTTATCTAATTCACATTGTCACGACTACGATGTTCCAATTTGGGAATGAATGGGTCAATGGAACAGGCCCAGATTATTCACATGCAGTACATGACGAAACTTTGGGGAAATTACACTATGACCCAAACTTCCTTGCATGTTCACCATGCTTATGAGCTCTGCATTTGAACAAAAAGAAAAATGTTTCACATGGACATTATGTGTACGGTCTAAGAGGGACACGAACCGCCTTAATCGTCCGGCTTTTTATAGTATTCTGTTAATACCCTTACAATAGGCGTTATGATAACGATACTTTACACCACATAGAATCACCTAAAATTTCATATTCCTGGTCTTTTAATGCAATTAAAAATTAAGCGCTAGTACGTGATTTAGAGTATATTGTAGATCATTAATTAAAAGTGTACAACACTTTTTGGAAATTAGACTGTGACCCTTATGTTAGACACTGCCGATGTTGCAATTGTATTGCACAGAACAAAACTAGAATCGAAGATCGGCTGACATCGTTGAATCTGAAATTTCCAGCGGGAACCAAAAATTTCAGCCAAAAATTTGAAACAAAATTTCCCCCAAACCCTATTCTATGTCAATAATATTAATCACTAACACCCATTTCCCATGTTCAACACAAATCCTACAAACCCATTTCCACACCATCCTATCCATTCACACCATTTCAACAATGATAGGGCCCAGTCAAATTGTTTCTCACAAACAGAAATAAGTATACAAGAATGGAGCATCTCAGGGTTCAAATTAATTGAGCTAGTTTCCCATCTATTCCATATACATTTAGCAATTTCGTTTCCATTCCTTCTACATGTTTTTCCTCATTCATCAAATATTGAATATTTTCATGAAGTATGATGATTGTTTTACATGTTATATAATGGATGTTGTTTTTGTTTCCAATAGAATGCCATGTTTGAAAAGATTGAGAAAAAAAAGGCTTACATTAGGATGAACACAACATGAATGTGCGACGTTGGTCACAGTTAATCGGTCAATATGACGTGGCATGGCTTTAATAGGAACAAAGAGAGTTATCGATGGACTTTCAACATGTAGCTAGATGGACGGACTTGTCATCTCACTAATCGCCTTTACAGTCTTAATGTCGTACAACATAGAAAATGGAGGTTCAATACAATTAATCTTTCACTTTCATATCAACCTTATCTATTTTAATATAGTGTAGCATGTTTTTTGTAATATATATTGTATTTTTGTTGGTTTTAACGTGTCAATATTTTCCACATTCATTAAACAACAATTGATTGTTGTATGATGTTTAACCATTTCACGATTTATCGCATTTTAAATAATATGTAACGGCTCTCGACGAACGAATGTTTGTGTCATCAAATATTAAATATTATAATATGGTATGAGAAACAATGTCTAACCGAGTAAAGCGTGACGTCGCACAAACCGGTCCCCAAACAACACCTTACTAACGTAGCATATACCGAAGTCATTTTTTTGGTGATGCCAGCCATACAAAATGATGTTGTATTCGTCAGCGTTCCACGTCAGTTGGCACACAATGTGGGTCCCCCATAGCTTGCGATGTCGTTTCACATGGTTTGTGACGTCGCACTTTTTTAGAATGACGTCGACTTTGACGGCGTCATAGTATTTTCTCACCCATCGTTCGCCTTCTTTCTTTGGCCGATGTCGCATGCATGTGGATGTCGACATCGTTCATAACGAAGTCGCAGCTATGCTCTCCTATCGTCGGCCTTCTTGCTTGGATCGACGTCGCTCACAAAATTTGCCGACGTGGTCCAAAACCGAGGTAAAAGGTACAATTTACCTCGGTTCTGAACTGAGGTAAAAAAACACTTTTTTCTACAGTTGTATTTACCTCGATTTTTTGAACTAAAACCCGAGTTAAAAAGTCCTGTAGAACCGAAGTAAAAGGTCATATTTCTTGTAGTGTTATTAACTATTTATAGGTTGGCAGAATTGTGATAACTCTTTAATAAACTAAGTTAAACAGTCATAAAACTAAAATATCCTTATAATTGTCACTTATACTGAATTTAAACGGGACTTAGTTGATTTATCGGGAAAATAATGAATAGGGTCGAAATTACTCATTAACTACTTTGATGATTTTTAGTGATAAAAAAATTGAGTGATGAATTTTTAAAAATTGAAACAGTTCCGTGATCAGTGTATGTGTAAAGGTAAAATACAAAAAGATAACTTTACCCATGTCTTTGTCACACATGTGACATGTGAATTGTGATGGAACAGAGATGAATTTTAACGGATTGACTGGATCGATTGGTTTTGACTCTTCTCTTTTGAAAGTTCGAATCAAATGTGGTCGGGATAAAAATTAAATGACCAAAATAAAATATTAAGATAATATAATTACCACAAAACTATTTATTTTTTTACTATGATATAACTGTACATTTGTAAATAAATTAATTGATGATGAATGAAGGTGATTTTTCTTCTGTTATATACATTTTTTCCACTACAAATAAATGCGACATCAGAAGAAATGGACGCAAGCTACAAAGGCCATGTTACTTGAGCAAGAGTTCTCTACAAAAGGCCGCTTCAGCGCCACACGCCAAGCGGAGCTTCGAGTGGTTTCCCAAACTTGTCCAATGCGTTATACGTACGACAGGGTGGAAAATGGAAACAAAAGAATACTCTCCCATCCCACAACTATTGATCACTTAACATTTTCAAAGTCAAATTTAGTAAAATTTAACCATTAATATAAGTCTATACATATATGATAAAAATATCATGTGAGATATTGTTATATTCATCTTAACATCTATTTTTGAAATATCAACTTTTATTCAAAATTGATATAGGTAACTAGAGATATTGACGGTAAAAAATGATCATTGGATATCGTAAAAAATAAAGTGGCCAAAAGTAATGGGACAGAGGGAGTATAAAACATGAAAGTCTCTATTTATCCTTTCTTTCTCCTGAATTATTACTACTCCCTCCATTTTTCAAATATTCACACCCTATAAGATGACACAATTTTTTTTAAAAAATTGAAATAAGTGGTGAGTGTTGAATTGAGAAGATAAAAAGTAAATTGAATAGATAGAAATAATTTAGGATTTGTAAAAAGAAGAAAGTGCCAACAAAAAAACTATTCTAAAATGGAAAGAGTGCCAATATTGAAAAATCGGAGGGAATATGTTAAAAGTGACTTGAGTGCGTATACATGCCTCCATAATTCATACGTGGGGAGGCAAGTCGAGTTGCCTGATCATTGATTTATTAATATGCTTAAAATACAAATTTCTTAAAATTTACTTAATATACTTACCAATACTAATATTATTAGAATCAGCCAACTCGATGATTAGATTTTGATATCGTTGATGATTAGACTAAATTTATTTTAGTACTAGTATTTCTTATGTAATTTTATTCTATTTATTCTTTAAACTAATACATAATTATTTACGGGAAATTATTTTATCATGGTATCAGAGCACGTTCTGATCCTTACTCTAAAACCCTATCTCTTTTCGGTCGCCGCCTCCTCCTGTCTTTTTCCGGCACCTATCTACTCATCTCCCCTCTTCTCCTTTTCCGATTTTCTTGGACGTAATTCCTGGCATCTTCTCACATCCAAATGGCTAAAGAAAAATTCTCCTACAACACTCTGGTCCACATGATGACGATCAAATTAACGTCATCAAATTATCTCTTGTTGAAGCGTTAGGCACGCTATGTTCTCAAGTCTCAAGGTCTCTTTGGTTTCGTTGATGGCAGCAATATGTGTCCTCCCCTCCCTGTTCCACTGCCGGCGGCCACTTCTCTCTGTCTCCTATGCCATCGCGACTTCTTCGGGTGGTGTCTCCAAAACCAATCCGTATGAAGCATATGTGAAGGCAAAATAAAACTATGATCAGTGAATTGCAGAAGATCAACCTGTTTGCAGTTTACTGTTTTCCTCCCTCACGGCTGAAGCTATTGCCGAAATTCCAAATTGCTCTACGTCAAAGGAGATCGAGGATAATATTGCTGCTACGTTTCAGAATAGAATCACATCAACAATCCTTTGCCTTCGTGCTAATGCTCGCGGTATATGTAAGACTGGTACTGTTTATGAAATTCATCTCAAATTTAAGGATATTTTTGAGAAATTATCTTTTATGGGCTCTCTAGTAACCAATGATGATAAGATTCTTTGGTTTTTAATTTCTTTGGGTCCTGAGTTCAAAAAAATATCTACACCTCTTATTAATGCATCACTTACGCCGTTATATGCCGATGTGTTTTCTCGTTCTAAATACCATAAGGCATTTTTGAAAATTTTACAGGGACATTCGGCGATAGCAACAAGTCAGGTCGCCTTTGTCGCAGGTGAATAGCACTCGATCGGACGCGCGTGCGATCACGCATCGGCAAGGGACAATGGAGCATATGGTTCACGCGCTGCAATGAGAGGCTAATTTGGTGGACAACATGGGGGGCAAGGGCCGCTGGCCTGGTCAGACTGTGGCTGGTGCGGTTGGTGCTGGTGGTTCTGGTCGTGGGAGTCCGCACTGCATCTGGTGTGGTTGTCCTGGTCATTATGATGCACCTGGTGTTTCTAATTATCTGATGTTTTGCTTGTTCCCGAGATTACTAAGAAATTATTGTCTATTAGTAAACTGACCAGAGATTTGAATGTGTTTATAACTTTTGATGACCGAAATTTTGAGATTCAGAACAAAGTTTCCTAGGCATTCACGGGTAGGGGTCACAGTGAAGGCAAACTTTATGTTTTAGATAGAGGCGAGGCAACTCTAGTTTCCTGTTTGCAGCAGAATAAAGGACATGCATCCTACGAGCTTTGGCATGCTTGGTTAGATCATGTGCCGACTGTCATTATTTCCAGTTTACAGAAGTCTGGTTTACTTTCCGTGTCATATTTGTTGCCAAGACCTCATACCTGTGCCCCCTGTGTTATGGCAAAAGGTCAACAATTGCCTTTCGTTGAGAACCATAAACATGATGCGAACGTACTTGATTTGATACACCATGATTTGTGGGGTCCTTCTTTATTTTTATCATCGAATGGTTATTCATATTATGCCTTATTTGTCAATGGTTTTTCTCTATTTACTTGGTTATTTCCACTTCGTCATAAATCGGACTTTGTTGACACTTATTTACAGTTTGAGGCATTAGTCGAGAATTAGTTTTTGTCCAAAATAAAGGTTTTCAAAGCGATGATGGCACAAAATTCTTGAACACACACTTACGGTCCCATTTTGCCTCCAAAGGCATTCACCATCACATTTCATGCACATACACTCCAAAGCAAAAAGGGCGAGCTGAGCGCAAGCATAGACACGTCGCTGAAATGGGCCTTATGATGTTTTTTTCACTCGCATCTCCCTATTTCCCATTGGGATAATGCTTTTGCCACTACTCTCTTCACCATCAATCAATTACCTACTCTAGTTCTTTGAGTTGCTACTCCTTATGGGATTTTTTACGATCGTGATCCTATCTACTCAAACTTTCATCCATTCGGGTGTCGGGTATTTCCATTTGTTCTCCCATTTGCCAATCACAAGATGGCTCTCATAAGCATACCTTGTGTTTTTATCAGCTACAACTCCAACTACAAAGGTTTTTGGTGTTATGATCTATCCACAGGAAAGGTTTATGTCACTTGTCATGCATGGTTTGACGAGATGTATTTTCCTTTTTCGTCCTCTCTTGCCTCGGCGACTGGTTTTTCCTTGTCGACTTTGGACGTTTATGTAATTATTGATCCTGATAGTGCCCCTGCTTCTTCCTTGCCCATGCTTTCTTGGTCTTTGATGTGTCCATTTTATACGGTTATTTTGGGACTTTTTGGATTCACTTTTACACACTTTTGTGCCTAGATGTGGCATTTTGCCTCGAAATTCTCTAAAGAGAGTTAAGAACGACTTTTCACTCTTGTTACTTTTCTAGGGGATTTTGTGTGACAAGGCAATAGTTTGAAGACATTGAAGATTAGCTTTGAAGATTTGAAGACTAGCATTTTATCTTTGAAGACTTGAGGAATTGATGAAATATGAAGTGAAGAGGAGGAATGGAGAAAAGAAAAAGAATGAAATTAAGATGCTGAAATTGGCATCCATCACGAGTCACGACAGACGTATAACCATAAAATTTTCCTTCTTTTTCTACTATAAATACCAAACCTTATCCTCTCTCTTAACTCTCTTCTTCTTCCTGAACGACTTGGGGCTGAAAAAGCTAGGGTTTCATCTCTTTTTCTTAGTTTTTGTAGATTAGTTATGTATTTTCATTATCTAGGTTAGTAATCTCCTTGGGATCAATTGATTGAGGCTTCCCTATCCATGTCTTAAGAATCATTTCTATCTATTTAGTGTTTTCTCTATTGTGCATTTATGGAGCTTTAGTGTTGTTGTTAATGTCATTAATGTTGTTGGAAGTTTGAGAATATGAATTGCTTGTATGATTGCTTGTTAGGGTTGGGAAAAAGTAGCTAAGTTTCCCCTCTTTTGATTTGGCATCCAAGAGCATGAGTTAGATCTTCTAACAGGATTGATGATTTGATATTTTCTAGATAAATGTGGTGATGTCGAACTCTTTGTCATGTTTGTTTTATGTAGAAAATAGGAGAAGTCTATGAACGTTGAACGTTCTTAACTAATATTGTGTAAATGCATGACTTGGTTCAATGCTTAGACACGGTGTAATGTTTATAAGTGTTACCAAGTTTGTTTATTCTTCATACTCAATGTCATTAATGGGATATCTTTAGCCGTTTCTCGACTAAAGGGGGTCATTAGTGAGGTTTACGAAGAGATTTCGAATTCACTCTTGTAAACTACTATCAAAGAATGATAGAATATTTATCTTCACAACAAGTAGTTAAAGTATTGAATATGTTGTAGATTCAAGGATAGATAAGAGGCTTGTAAGTGGAAATCAATTGTGCCCAAGGTCCCGTAAATTTGTGTTTCACTCTTTTTTTCAGTAGCTTGTTGCATGTTTAGTAGATTTACCTTAATTTGCTAGTTGTCTTATCTTTACATTTATAACTTAGAAAAACCAACCACCCTCCCTCCCCCCACTTATATATATATATATATATATATATATATATATGTATATCTATATATAGGCTTATATTCACCCTTATATACATGAACCCTTAGGAAGATACCCTTCTTCGTGGACGGCCTCGATTTGCCACTATCTACTTAGTTGTAGTTAGGAAATATTTAGGGCTTATAAATTGTATTTTTGAGAGGTACGACGACCTCCCAGTCAACGTTTCGTAGTTTTTTGGGGTTAGATGGGTTGATATTTTCAACTTTTTTTCCTCTCATGTTGATATTTTTCATATTCTTGGTGACTCGTAGGTGATAAGAGTTGATGTTTGTTGTTTTTTTGGTGATATAGTTGATGCTCTGTAGTGTTTTTTTCCTTATGTTGATGTTTTTCATTTTCCAGGTGAAGTTTGGCTGATAGGAATTAATGTTTTTAGCTTTTGGGTGATATAGGTTGATGTTTGTAGTTTAAAAAAAAGACAATTTAAGCTTTGTTGATGTTTTTATGATTTTAAGTTTATAATGTTTATGATTTTAAGTTGATATTTTGTTAGTTGTAGTCGATGGTTATTCAATTTCATGTTGATTTTTATTTATTTTTAAATATATTTTTTGCTGCAATTTTTTAGTCGATGCTTTATGATTTTTCGTTGATATTTTGCTAGTTGTAGATGATGTTTAATTTACAGTTCGACGATCACATTGTTTTTTTGCATTTTAATTTTTTTGCTTTTTTTTTGAATTTTTTTTGCGGATTGCAGCTGGAGGGAAAATGATGGGGAAAAATTGGACAAAAAAGTTCCTGAAAAAATATTAGAGATAAGTCCCTGTAAAATTATTAGAGATAAGTCCCTTAAATTAGAATAGAGTTAGAATTACATAAAAACTCCATCATAAAGTTTATGCTGCCTCGTACACCGCCTCGTAGACTCTGGTTCTCCATCACTGGAAACATCGCTACAACCGCAAACAAGGCTTTAATCCGGCGATTTCCGGCAACCACTGCTCAAATCGGCGTGCGCGAGGGAATTGCGACGAGATTCCGACAGGGGTTGGCGATTTCCGATTAGATACCGACGAGAGCCAGCGGTTACTGATGAGAGACGGCGGTTTTTGGCGAGAGACGATAGTTCCCGGCTACAGAAAAAAAAAGAAAATTATGAAAATCTATATAATAATGCCAAATTTATTTTATTTACAAACAAAGTTCTTCATTTTTAATTAATTATTTTTTAAAAACCCATCCCAATTAATATTTAATAATTGCAATATAAATCTTGCCTAAAGCCTAAGACAGAGACTTTGTGGAAAAGTTTAGGGAAGCTTTTAGTTAGCATGCTAAAAATACATAAGAAGATTTTGAGACTGTATCCATGAATCCATCGTCGTCATCATCGTAACTGAAATAAAGAAGCAACGCAGACGAAACTGCAACATCTCTAGAAGATATGGGCGGAACTGGAAAAGTTCTGTTGACTCTTTCTCTAGCTTCACCTTCAACATCCCGCTTCTCCTTCT
>JAULKM010099317.1:0-10928 GCA_032355605.1 Rubia tinctorum
TCCATGTGTATTGCTATTCTCGGGGAAGTCTATGACGCCGATCGTCTAGGGTGACCCGAGGGTAAGGGTTATTGTGTAGCGCCGATCGCCCAAAATGTGTTGATAAGTTCTCCACAATATGTGATTAATGCATAAAGATAGGTTAATTAATCGATGATCAAATGATAACTAGAAATGTAAACCATATGCGCCCAAGACTCGTTATAATCTTAATTACATTTTTTTTGCTAGTGTGTTAGTAGTTATATTGTTGTCTCTAATTGTTGGTTAATTTAGCCATTTCAAGTAGTCGTAGTATTTTCTAAAATCAAAAACCCCCCAAATTGGTTACCACACACGTAGAGTGACTTCTTCGTGTGCTCTTTAACTACGCTTAACATTTGATAAAACCCCTTTTTTCCTCGTGGACGACGCTAACTTGCTACTATCTAATTTCTAGTAGTTAGCCACAGTTAGGGCCTTTAAATACTATCTTTGAGAGGCACGATGACGACCTCCCAATTTTTTAGGATTTTTGTGCTTTTGTTATGGGTTTAGCTAATCTAGGCTAAATATACTCTTGGAAGCAATTGGTAAGCATTTCCACTATGAATTTGTGAGATTTGATTTCTCCTATTTTTTGCTTTGATAATCAAGTATATTTTGTGCTTTATTTTGTAGTTAGTGCATGATTTAGACTAGGATGATCAACTAGTTGATGATTGTGGGTTATTATTTGCTAGGTTTTTGGTCAAACACGGGATATTTTGACCTTTTGTTGATGTGATTATCGTTAGTGATGTTAGGTTATAATTGGGCGACAACTAATTATGATTATTGATTGATGATATTTCTTAGATTTGAGAAGAATTTGAATGGGTTTGACTAATTATCAATGTGGCTCACTAATAACGATTATCATGAAGACCAATCCTCGTAGTCGTTATTAGTAGATATATTTGTGCTATCCCAATATTTCTGTCTTGTAGGATATTTTGTTAGTTGTAATGGTTCTCCATGTGTATTGCTATTCTCGGGGAAGTCTATGATGCTGATCGTCTAGGTTGACCCAAGGGTAAGAGTTATTGTGTAGCGCTGATCGCCCACTCTAACTATAATCGAGGAGAGGCAATAAATATTTTCACCCGAAAGGTGTTGATAAGTTCTCCACAATATGTGATTAATGCATAAAAATAGGTTAATTAATCGATGATCAAAGGATGACTACAAGTGTAAACCATTTGTGCCCAAGACTCGTTATAATCTAAATTACATATTTAGTGCTAGTGTGATCGTAGTTATATTGTTTTCTCTAATTGTTTGTTAATTTAGTAGTTTAAAGTAAGCGCAGTCAAAACCCCCCTTTGGTTACCACACACGTAGAGTGACTTCTTCGTGTGCTTTTTAACTACTCTTAACACTCGATAAAACCCCCTTTTCCTCGTGGACGACCCCGACTTACTACCATCTACTTTCTAGTAGTTAGCTATAATTAGGGAATATAAATGATATCTTCGAGAGCACCATGGCGACCTTCCAAAATGCCTGACATTAAAAACGTCCACTGTGCGAATGTGACTCGGAAGCTTCAAGTGATAAACGTTTGGATTGATCCTGTCAATGACTTTCTGGAGACCGATAGTCTTTGGCTTGAGCTTGTTGTACTCATGGGTGGGGATACGATCCTTGGTGAGGGCGGCCCACACAAAATCCCTGATCTCAAACTTAACTAGACGTCGTTTGATATTGGCAGAGCACTTATATGTCTCGATTGTGGCTTGGAGAGTTGTCAAAGATTGGCAGTGGATGTCTTGGAGCTGCGTGATGAAGTCCGTCACATCTCCGTGGGGGAAAGAGGGGCGAGAACCGATGTGAGGTCTAAAGGGTAGCTTGGAATGATGTTGTACACAACTCGGAATAGACTAAGACCAGTGCTCCAATTGACGGCGTGATGGTGAAAAAACTGCGCTTAGCAAAGCTTCAAATCCCACAGCTGGATAGCTTTTTCGATGAGACAACGCAAAAGTTTTCCAAGGGAATGGTTCACAAATTTGGTTTGACCATTGGTTTGGGTGTGGTACGCACTACTAAAATCGAGCCGGGTGTTCCAAATGCCAAAGACTCCTTAAAAAATGGCTCAAAAATTGGGTGTCGCGATCTGACATGATGAACGATAAAAGACTGTGAAGTCTATAAATCTCATGGAAAAATAAACCTGCTATGTGGATGGCGTCAGGCATCTTCTTGCAAGGGATAAAGTGAGCCATCTTCAAGAAGCAGTCCACGACGACAAAAATGGAATCATTACCACACACAGTGCGAGAAAGGCTAAGTACAAAACCATGATAATATCAACCCATGGTTTCATCGGAATTGGCAAAGGCATACATATCCCAACATTGGTGGCTTTGTTTTTGGCAGTGTGACAAATGTGGCACCGGTTCATAAAGCTTGCTACTTTCTTCCTCATGGAGGACCAAAAATACGAGGATGCCACAAGATGGAGAGTTCTGTCATGCCCAATGTGCCGCTCGTTCTGAAGATCCAAATAATTTAAAGATGCATGCTCTCATCTGGAATGCACAATTTTCCGTAAACAGATAGAAAGCCCTTCGACCAAGAGAAGTCCAATTGCTCGCCCTCATTAACAAAATCCATAACCACAACAAAGAAAGAATACGTAGAATAGTGTTCGGCCAAAACATCAAAACCCGAAGTTTCAACTCGGAGCTCGGTGAGAAAAGCATGTCGGAGGCTCAAGGCATCAACCACACTATTAAGAACCCCGCCCTTAGGCTTAGTGGGAAATGTAAATTGTAGAAAAAACACAATCTAAGAAGCATGAAGAGAAGATACCTTGTCTTGAGTCCTAAGGTGTTTGAGCGCATCGTGATTAATATAGAGCACAAACTCCTTGTGGAAAATGTAGTGACGCCAATGATGTATCGTCTCACAATCGTGAAGAGCTCCACATCATAAGTGCTGTAACAAGATGGCCCAGTGCGTTTCTCGCTAAAGTATGCAATCGGTTGATTCTATTGACTAAGGAATGCGCCTATACCGACTTTGGAAGCATCGCAATGGAGCAAGAATGGTAGTGCGAAATATGAAAGCACAAGAATCGGAGCCAAGGTGAACTTGGTCTTGATCAATTCAAAAGAATTGGTTGCGTGAGAAAACCAATGTAAACGTCTTAATTGAATGCACTTAATTATTGGCGCCATGATCGAACTAAAATGTGGAATAAAATGGCGGTAGAACGAGGAAAGACCGTGGAAACTACAAAATTTGGTTACTATGCATAGGGTCAGCCAAGATGTCATGGCTCGGACCTTAGACTCGGCTATGCTAAGCCTTTTAGCAGAGATAATGTAATCAAGGAACTCGACTTGGTCGGTGAGAAAATCACAAATTGCCAAGTGTTGTAAAAGGCATGGCTGCAAAAAAAAGGTCAGAGCCTCCTGGAGATGCTGCATGTGGTCCTCGGGGTTAACACTATAAATGAAAAAAATCATAGAAATAAACGACAACAAATTTATCGATAAATGGGTAGAGTGATTAATTCATGACTTGCATAAAAGTGTTCAGCGCGTTGGAGAGTCCAAACAGCATAACAAGCATTTCATAGAGGCATTCGCGAGTCTTGAAGGTGGTCTTCCACTCATCGCTGGATCGAATTCAGATTTTGTGGTACCCGCTCTTCAAATCCAACTTGCTAAAAAATGCGTGCACCACTCAACTGATCGAGAATATTATCGAGTCGTGGAATAAGGAAATGGTAGCGAACCGTGATCTTATTGATGGCTTGGCTATCTACGCACATAGGCCAAGTACCATCTTTATTTGGGGTGAGGTGTGTGGGAACCCCGCAAGGACTTAGGTTTTCACGGATGTGGCCTTTTTGTTAGAGCTCCTTGACTTGACACTGCAATTCCTCGTGTTCAGTCAGGCTCATCCAGTAGTGGGCTTGGTTTGGCAAAACTGCGTCGGGCATAAGATCAATCTGGTGTTGTATGTCACAGAGTGGTGGGAGCGTGTTCGGAAGCTCGTATGGGAAGACATCATGAAACTCCTCGAGGAGTGGTTAGGCCGTGTTCAGAACTAGGGGCACATCTGAAGTGGGTTTATAGAGGAGGATGAACACAATGCATGTCTCCGTCATTTCTTCCTCAAAATCAGCCCAAGAGAGTAGTGTGGTAGCAGGTTAGCGACTTAAGGCTGTCGAGGGATTGGATGGAAACAGCACAATTTTCTTTCCACCAAAGAGAAAGCTATAGGTGTTGGTGAGACCGCCATGTATCGCATGTCGGTCGAATTGTCATGTCCTACTAAGTAACAAGTGACAGGCATCCATTGAAACTATATCACACACAATAGTATCTTTATATGTAGTTCCAATGGAAAAACTCACCAAGACATATTTCGAGATGGTGACATCGGAACCGGTTTGGAGCCAAGCGAGCTTATAAGGCTTTGGGTGCTTATTCGGAGTGAAGCCTAATTTAGTGACAACTTCCTTGGCTATGACATTTTCAAAACTCCTAGAATCGATGACAAAATGGCACATATTGTCTCCAATTGTCTCTAATGGTGCAAAACGATTGGAAAATATTATTTCGGAACCAACCATCATCATACTCGGGGGAGAGAGGAAGCTCCACCAGACCAGTAGAGTGTGACCCACATTGTCCACAACTTCCTCGATATCGTCAATGGGCTCTACATGATTATCATAAATTGGTTCTTCAAATATTTCCTGTGCGTCGTTAGCAAATAACCCAGGGCAGTTGTTCTTTGGACAAGTATTGCGATGATGTCCCAGTCTACCACAACCAAAACAATGGATTCCTTCCCTAATGTTAGGAGGGGTTACCGCTGGAGTGTCGGACAGGTTGTAAATGCAGCCGGATTTGCACCACGGTTTTTCAGGGTTATCGCGGGAAAATTATACACGCGCCTTGACTGTTGGTACTCAATATCAAGGGCCTGTTGGTGGGCTTCAGCAACCATAAGTGGATTGAATATATTCTAGACATCTTGGATCCCAACGCGTAATCTTTCGATGTAGCAAGAAACTGTTTGCTCTTTGGTCTCTACGATGTCATTCCTAGCAAGAAGCATGAAAAATTCAGTAGAATAATCGGTCATGGATTTCGTACCTTTTCAAATATTTTGTAAACTCTGGTAAAGGGTATGGGCGTAATTGTACAGGAGGAAAGCGGCCTTCATATGCTTCTGTAATTTGTCCCATAATGCAATTTTTTCTTTCCCCATTCGAGCACGTCAGATCTTTTTCTATGTCCATCGAGAGGTGGCTCGACCATAAAAATTTGTGGTGATGAGAGGTGCGCGGTGAGTGTCGGGAACCGCCTTGAAGTTCAACACTTCCTCCACAACCATAATCTAATCTAAAAACTCTTCCACATTCACGTTGCTATGAAATTTAAGATTTTCTCTGCGGAACGTCGACTCCCAGTGTGTTTCGTTCTCGAGTCAATCCACGGTTGGCCTTGTTGGGCGTGGATCATCGTTGAAGGTGGAAAAGGTTGTCAACGTTAATTTTGGCTACACCACGAGCGATGGGGGCCGCTGGACGTTGTTGGAGAAGTATCTCCATTGTTTCGGCAAGTGCGTCTAACTGTTGATTAACTCCAGTGAATTATTCACGTTCACATCGATTTCCACGCACCATGGAAGGGATCAGACTAGCACTTTGATACCAACTAATGTACCAAGAGATTATCAGAAAGAATCAAACCACAAAAATTGCAACAAGTATGTCAACTTTATTTTATTAATCACCACCCCAAATACACCGATGCTACCAACCTTATAGAGAGGTCAAACAAAATGAAAGAAAGAAACAAATCACACTAAAGGAAAGCAAACAAGGAAATAAATTAAGCAAATATATGCTGACTAAAAAGCCTTCAATCAACCCAAAAATCTTGGAACTTTCCATGCAAGCCATGCACACATATTTAATCATCCCAAAAATACACCAATCAAATCTTCAAGCATCCTTGGACTCCTATGAAAACCATGCACTTGTTTCCAATTGGCCCAAAATGACACCAATTAAATCCGCAAGAATTCTTGGAATCTCATCCATGTCATGCACTCGTCACTTCTTGGCCTGTCGATCCCACGCCTTCATGAATGCGGGCCCTAACCCTAGCACACCATCACCTACCCTAGTTTGGCTATGTTTAATTCTAGTTTTCGCTCGCAAAGCCGAAACTTAGCCTTTCCTTTCCCAACATCGGCCAGCTTCACATACATATCCCTAAGAAAACCTCAAAAATCACGTGTACCCATCAGTCTATCAACCACAATGTAGGGATAGACTGGACAAGAAGACCCATTCTCCTTCAAAGCACTAAGTTCCTCAAGCAAAGCGAAGTTGGCAGCTTCCTTCTCCTTGCAAAGAGTGTGCAGCTGGCATAACTCTGTTTACACTTCATTATTCATTTTCGTCACTCTTCCTAACGAAGATTCTAGCTATCCTAACAACTTATTTAACTCCATTACCTTGTTAGTGTAATCAACGACACATTGAGCAGCGCCAGTCAAGGCATCCCAACCAATACCGTTACAATTAGTTCGGTAAAACTAAGGAATAAACACACGTGTCAAATGAAAAGGAAATTAACATGCCTCCTTAGCAAAACCAATCATGCTAGCGAAATTTTGAGTATCTTCAGTATCCACAACCGTTAGAGCATCTTTTAACTTCATACCTTGAATGGACCCTTGACAGATCCCTCTCTCTTTCGTTAGGCTTGTGTTTCGATCACGGAATAATGATCCTGTCAAACTACAAAACCCCAGAACTGCAAATTAAATATGATCAGTAATTGAATTAGTGAACATAAACTGATAATTCTGATAAAATATCATACCTCGCCATAAGGGGGCTCTCTTCCTTTACCGTATGGACACACAGTTCTTTCATTGAGCCCAGCTCTCTCCCTAATTTCTGCTCCCGATCCAGGGAAATGTTTTCATTCCACGGTGGCATCGTCCCATGGCCACAACAACTCACATATGAAAACCTATCTTCTCAGTCCCTATAACCATCGTGAGTACTTTCACAATTTCTAAATTTTCCATAACAGACTTAAATGTCACCTAAGATTCCTCCATGCTCACAATATTTAGGCTATAGTAAGAATTATATAATTTCAAACTAAAATCTACCAAAATCTCATGACATATGCATATGAGCAAGAGAAACTCCATAAACCTCAAAAACACTCATGAAGTAATCTGGAACGAGGAGGGTCCAACCATACTTTAACTCATGCTCATACACATTAATCATACCAGGAGGCAACCTCATCACAAATGTACCAACATAAGGAACCATAACCTCAAAAGCTGACAAACAGTTTTAATACTCTTTTAGCACACTAACATCGGTCATGGTAAGAACACTTTTACAACCCGGCATTATTGGACAACAATAAAGCTGAAAAATTGAAAGACTATTTAAATTCCCTTATGAAGAAACTTAAACGATACTTAAGGACAAACACTTAAGAATGGTCAATTCAATGATGTTAAGTAAATCCTTACCTCCCCTTTTATATTCAAAAATCTAACCCAATATTCTTGGTCCACTAACAATTGTAACCCAAAAATGAAATAACTTAAAAGCTTAGTTACATCTTTCCATATATCTTCACCCATGAAGCACATGCTTACTTATCCGCCAATTCCATATTTCCACTTCTCCAAAGGCATTTAATACTCACTTTATTACACTTTAACTTTCCTTGTTTAGTACAAAATATGACAACTTAGCTCGAAAAAACTCCCTGGCTAGGGGGCTTATGGTATACACCTCCCTGAACCACGTGAAGCCCAAGCAAAAAGACAACACCCCGTGACCAGTGAGCTAGGTAAGCAAACTCCAAGTAATGCTCACGTAGTACGAGAAGAAATCCACCTAGAGAAGGAAGATGATCAACTCCCATTATCATATGCTAGCAAGGCTACGACTTAGTAATGATAGGAGCAATGTGGACCACGATCAATGGAGATCATGTAATACACCGGCTTTAAATAGATATTAAGAAAAAAACTACAGGTAATGGTATATTTCCAGTGATAAGTCAATGTAAATCAAAATACTAACTTAGGCGTTGGAGCTAGATGACGGGGACCTCCCCGGGACCGTAATCTAGCAAGTATGTTGCACTGCGCTAATTCTTGTTATTATTTTGGCATGGAAGGACTCTCCCCAAGTCACCCTTCTCTGACAAGCTGACCTTTGCATTGACCTTCGATCCTTTGTTCAAAGTGGAAAACTTGCAAGACAAAGCCACCGGGGTGTTGAGGGGAGAGGGTGAGGGGAATACTCTCCAATGATAAAGTGAGCACAAAAGTGCGTTCCTATGAATTATGAGAATAGAAGGAATAAAATTATAGACATACCATGGTATTTATAGAGGTTAATCCCTACAGGTTCTCTAAATCCTACTAGGGTAATTGTACACATTCCTTATTAGAATAGGTGTTTTACTACAATAGAATTGGTATTGAGTTATACTTCCTTAAATATATTTCAATTATAAGAACATTCGATAATAATGTCCTTTAGCCTAGTGGCGATGTTATGACCTAACTGCATGGGCTTCAACCCAGCTATCACCAACTTCATTTCACATCTATCATCATGCAATTCTTGGTCATCGTTTGATCTCCTCTTACATAAGTTATATCTTTTTCTATTGGAAACTTCATCACCGGGTGGTAATGAGATCATGTCAATTTAACTTGATTCATTTAGGGTCTCTCAATAATAACATTAAATGGTGAGGCGTTGTTTATTATAATATAGTGACAAAAGACTATTGTGCTTTTTTTAATGGCAAAAGGCTATTGTGCTTTTTTCACTACTGTTACTAGTACTATAATTATTCAAATGAGGTACTTTTATCTTCCAGTAATTTTAGATAGAGGTGATGTTGACTTCTGTGGGTTTTTGTCTACCATTCTCTAATTGGTCTGAACAAGTAGCAGACTTGACATGTACTCCACTTCCATCATGTATGAAAACTCTCCCTGCCAACAAATTTTCAAAGGTTTATTAAATCACCACAGTATCTATACTTGTGGTCTGATTTGGAACTACATCCTCTTCTGAAAAAGTGATGGCTTCATCAGGCCAAAGACACTTGTTTTTCTGCTCTGCAAGTGGAAGCTATCGACTTTTGTTTTTTTATCAAAGTGTTTGATACTCTATCTCCAATGATCCCGTTTATTACACTTACTACTCTATTAATGGTGACGTGGGCTTGGTATACCACTGGTTGAGTATCAGTCTGTGGAGGAGGTTGATTATTGCTCTTCTTGGGGTAATTCTTCACCTACCTTTTATCACTCTACCTTAGGTTGTTAATCCAACCTTGTCCCCTTTGTTGTTCATCTTTCTTCTGTTGCATTCCAACAATGTATTTTTTGCGACTGGTCACAGTTGATGCACTTCTTAATTTTAGTCTTCAAATGGTAGAATTCCTTAATATCATATCCAAGATATTTGTTGAATTCACACCAACTGGACAAAAATCTTCACCCAAGGTTACCCTGTTTGGTGGAAATTTCCACGAGAAGATTCCAATGAACCGACAAGATGTCAATTCTATATTTCGTCAAAGAGGTGTAGACTCAAAACTAGGGTTGGACGGCTCCTCCCTCCTCTTTTTGTTGTCAAATTTATTTTTTGATCGATTATATCATTATCACTCTTCATCTTGGTAGCTTTTTCCACCTTGGCAGGATTTTCAACCACGGTTTATAGCTGATAAATGGTGGTTGGTGTCTCTGGTACAAGGTTTTTGTAAATATTTTTGTCCTCCATGTCATTCATATATCCTAAAATCATCATCATGTTTGTTTGTTCCATGATGTTCATATATTTATGTGTAAGCCATTGGTAAAAATTTGCAGTAAATTCATTAGACTTTTACTAAAGGTTTACTAAAGGTTTAGTAGTTCAGATCAAGAAGAAATCCTTGAAGCAATATCTCAATTGGCTAAGAAGTAAGATATCTTTGCGGAGCGCACAAGGTGATAGATTGGAGATCTCAGGACTAGGGTATATTCAAGCATCAAGAATCTTGAAATTCAAGTCAGAAAACTTGCCACCTCGGTGAGCTGACTTGAAGCCAAAGATTTCATCAAGCTTCCTTCCCAATAGGAGATCAATCCGAGGAATGTGACCACTTTGAAGCTAAGAAATGGGAAGGAGGTGCACGAGCTCGAGAAGGAAATCTTAAAAGAGGACGAATTGGTCGTGGAGAGAAAAAAAACCAACTTGGAGGAGAAAGAATTACTTATGGAGGAGGAATCTGTCAAGAATATTCCAACACCCGAGGTGAGGGTGAACCTTCCATTACATTTCCCTAGTGCACTTAGGGGAAGGCCGAAGGTGGCAACTAATAATGAGCACATTCGTAAAATCTTTGAGAAGGTTGAAGTTATCATTCCACTCATGGACTTAATTGAGAATGTGCCCTCTTATGCTAAATTCTTGAAAGTTGCGTGCACTAAAAATAGGAACATACCACTTAGGAAGTTAGGAAAATTGAAAATAGAGGGAGTTTCCACTCTTAATCATGGGAAGTTGCCTACAAAATGTGATGACCCCGGAATGTTTTCAATTCCTATTTCTTTAGGTGGTAAATTGGTGAAAAAATCTATGATTGATCTAGGAGCCTCTATTAATATAATCCCTTCTTGCATTTATGAGAACATAGAAATAGGTGAACTTAAAGAAACTAGGGTAATTGTCCAAATGGCTGATCACTCCCAAGCTATCCCTCGGGGTCTATGATATGAATCTCCTTGCGAAGACTCTGGATTGCTGAAAATTGGATCTTTAACCAAATGGGGATCTCACCCAACCCACTTGTGTTGCACGAATTGCAGCGTCTAGCCCGCAG
>JAULKM010099318.1:0-10927 GCA_032355605.1 Rubia tinctorum
GTAGAAATCAGATATTGAGCGTCCCAATTTTCAACCTCTGCATATCACTTTTATATATGAATTTTCTGTACTGAACAGAACTCCCAATAGTTTTTGATCTGGATGTTAGTTTGCTTTTGATTTCCATATGTAGAATTATAAATATTACTATATATATTCTTCTATGATTTTGGTTTGCTTTCAGCTTGATCTCTATGTTGGATTTTTCATATTGGTCTTCACTTCAAGCTTAAGCAGTTGGATAATGAGAGTTGTGATTGGTAAACAAAAGTGATTTTTCCATCAGAAAATCCTCTATTAATACGAATAAAGAAGAAATGCATTAGCTCTTATTTTCATATTCTAAGGTATGGGCACAGTCTGTATCTGTGGTGTATACCTCTGGTTTAATATGAGCATTACTTCATGATGGCATTGGTTGCGATTTGACTTGGTTTGTAGAAAGAAAAAAGCAAGCGAAAATCTATAGCAAAGATGAATCAAAATGGTTAGTTTGAGTTTTTGAACAGACTTCTCGAAGATAACTTCTTTCTGGGAGATGGATGCTCGTCTAGATAAAGACGATGATTTACTTAGTAAGATTTTACTTCTCAATGTCTCTGTGTTACCGTGTATAGTTTCAAATTCGTTTGTATTTTTCCCTCATGTTTAATTCCAGATCTGTTATGCAGTGTGATCCATGATGTAATTTCTACCGGGCAATACGGGTCATCATATGTGCAAGAATTTGTCATCGTTAATCAAGAGTAAGTACATCAGTTGGAACTTCTTAGCCTTGTTATGAAATTGCGCATTTGTCATCGTTATTTGGCGCATTTGTCGAGTTTTTAAGACATACACATGTAACTTGCAGATAATGTGTAAAGAGCAGAGGATTTTGTCTTGCATGAGCGTAATCTTGATTAACTAATATTACCAAAAAAGATTTTTTTAATGTTTTGGAATCCTGTGTTGTTTGGAAGGCAAAGGGTTGTTTCTGCTGGATGAATAATGCTTAAAACATGGCACAAGTGAAGGACAAATGGACAAGTATATCGAAGATGCATGTTAATATAGTCTTTAATTTTCATCATATTTGTTTTATTGGAGAAATAAATAATTGTTGGATTATATTTCATTATCACATAATATAATCCAATATTTTGTCGCTGTCTAAATCAACTTAGGATCATTCTCCATTCAAAAATAAATAAATAATTAAATGTACTATTTATGTTAGTTTTGATTTAATACTTTTAATTTTTATAGTAATTAATTTTAGTTCAGTTCGAAATTTACCTTAAATTATAAGTATGATTCTTGTCTATTGTTATTCTTTTTGTCTCTTTCCCATTGTCTTTTCTAGATTAACCAAGACAATAAATCAAATAAATGGATTACAGATATTGCTACCAAAAACATTCTAATATCCAAATTAAATATATATAAAATATTCTAATGTTTGATTGATCTTATGAAACCAAAAAAAACAATCCATTCTTCAATTTTAATTTTAATTCCAACTTAAAATAACATACTTTCCCTGCTTATTTTAAAAAAAATTTGTACCAAAGGATGCATCAAGTGTACTTCCTGAAATTACATCAAACATAGTCCTCTCTTTTCTGAATTAAATTCTGTTCGTAATGAATTTTGCAAATTTTTTCGACCAATGAAAATATGAAAAATGTTAATATTTCTATTTATATTATATAAAAAATATCGAAAAAGTATTATAATAAAAAAAATTATAAGATACAACTAATTTAAAAATATTTACATGACATTATTTTATATGTTGACAAATTTAATGGTTGAATTTAGTTAAATTTTATTTAAAATAATAACTAAACAACTTTTGTTGGCATTCATAAATTGGCTCTGAAGTTTCAGAAATGTAAATAAACGTCACATGAGTCTGTATTAGTTATACTTTAAACCCTATAGTTGAATGTAAAATTTCATTTACATAAGATTGGCTACATATCCACGGCCAGTATGATAAAGATCTTTTTATATCTATTTTGTTCCATCAAAACAAACAATGTTTAGATACCACTAATGTTGAATTTATCACATTTTGTTGCGTCTTTGTAATTATATATTTTTATTTATACTATATATCCAATCCATTCATATTTTGAAAGCATTCTGTTTTTACTATTATTCGTAACCATTAAAGAATAATGACATAATTAACACAAAAATATATTTCTTAATCATTTAAGCATTTCTTAACTATAAAAGTGTATATCATAAAATATTATATAATATCAATGCAGTTTTAACATAATTTGTTATCTAATTTGTCGCGCGCGGTGTTATCTCACTAGTCGTATTAATGTACCAAGTTTAATACTGTTCGTGAAACATTAATGTCGGACCACTCAAAAGAAGTTCAAAATTGTAAACGACCGTTGTGATTTGATTTAAATACGGATTTTAAAATTTTTGAGTGTCACTAAAAGTATATTAACCTGTTCGTTTTTGTACAAGAGTTAAAACACTAATTTAACTTATGATGTTTAAGTTGGTAATTAAAATAAGATAAAGAGTAATAAGGATAAAATATATACTCCCAAATAGAGAAAGAACACCATCTCTTATACTCCCTTATCTGAACTTATATTGGCACACTTTTCAATCAACTTTCTCAAGATATGTCTGACCATAAATTTTATATAGTATATAAATAGTAATAGTATCATGCAAGATATCGTTGGATTTTTTGTAACATTTACTTTCTAAATATCAAAATTTTACAAATGGTTATAATAGGTAACATAAGTTATTAGTGGTCAAATATGGCTTGAGAAAATTTGCTGAAAAATGTGTCATATATAGCTGAGCGAGGGAGTAGTTGTTCCTAAAATTTTTGGATGGAATATTGATTTTCCAACCTTTTTACGTCTAGCTGAATGTACATGATCACTGTTCATTCCCCGTTTACCATGTTTGCGAGTGCATCTTTAGTGTAATGATATTTTAAGGATTAATCTTCACAGTGAAACACTTAATCAAAATCACAAATCCTATAATTTTAAATTAGTTAATCATAATCACAAATCCTATAATTTTAAATTAGGATATTTTTTATATTCGGTCAATTTCTTGAACGAAATGAATGGACAAGCAGTGGCAGAACTAAATTGGGACGGGCCAGTGCGACCGCTCCAATAAATTCCTTCGAACTAAATGAATAATACTCTTCATGTTTTTGTCCGCCCCAACTCATTAAAATTGAAAAAGGTTCCGCCCATGAAGGGAACTCGTCCGCCTCATAGATGCCAGTGTAGTTCAACACCCTTCAAATTTTGTCCTGATCACGCCACTGTGGACAAGTGATGCATTACATGTTGGGAAAATAATTCCCTTGCGCAACTCAAGATAAAAGGAAAAGAAAGCAAGAAAAGTTAACAAATATTTTAACGTGGTTCACCAAACATGTTGACAACCTCCACGACCAGAACCAGATTAATCTTATTGCCCAAATGGGCCAAACATATTACAGATGTAGGAAATTACGTCACCTGACCCAGATTACAAATACAGAAGGTACTACAGAATACATACTCATAATACAGACTTAGAATACAGACTCTGAGCGGTGAACTTTAGATCAGAACATATGTTTTCAAAGTCACACATATTATATAAACTAATTCTCCCTATTTATAAAGTTCAAGTTCGGATCTTCAATTGCTCGTCATTAAGCATGCTTTTGAATACGACATTAATCAGCCTCATGAATAGTTGTCATTAACATACTCTTGATTAGGGCATTAACCATTAAGAGCTTCTGAATTGCTCACTGTTAGACTTTTGAAATTGCTTAACTGCTGGGAATTTGGGAGACAACCCAACATTACAGTTACAACTTTTACAGTTATACATTTCCGCACTGTTAATATATACATTTGTGTTTAAATGTCATAAATGTTTTTTTCTGAAACGTACTTAGTAAATAATTCATCATACGAAGAAAAACATTGCAAGTGACATAGTCGTTATCCGGGGGTCGGACCCGTGCCTAAGTAGGGCAAGGCGGCAAGGAATTCATTTGGCACTTGAAGAATGACAAAAACCGCCAGACATGCCCAAGACAAAACGTTGTTACCATTTTCCTTCATATGATTTCCATAATAATTTCCCATGCCCGAAGAGGGGAACCGTTAACTTTAAGGATATTCAAATTGGAGTAATGCTTAAAATATGCTGATCGTTGTCATGTATCCATTTTTTTCATACATTAAAGAGAAAAAAAATGTATAAGTAGCTCTCAATTTATATATATGTTATTAGGTATAAGATTTAAATATACTTTTCTATGTAAAATTTTTCATATATAGAGTGTTAGGAGTACACATTGGGTACGCCACAATTACTCTCATTCTTTCGTACATGGTACCCGCGTTTGCGCGATAATTAATACTGTTGAAAGTGAGGGGGGTGTTAGTGTCTCACATCGGTGGTTGACAGATTTACGACTCAGTATATAAGATCATGAGTCACCCCTACATAGTACCAGTTGGTTTTATGGGTCAAGTTCGGTTGTTGTTGGTGATGGTACCTCACTCCCTATTAAAAGTATTGGCAAAATGAATATTAAAACCGCTAGTCGTCCCCTTACCTTATCCTCCATCTGTCATGTCCCCAAATTTAAACATAATTTGTTGTCAGTTAATAAATTATGCAAAGAAAATAATTGTACTATGTGATTCGATGATTCTTCTGTTTGGGTAAAGGACAAGACCACCGGGGAAGTACTACTTCAGGGGTCAAGTAAACATGGTGTCTAGCCTATTCAACCTGCTATAGTCAGTCTTCCATCGTCGGTACATGTGTTTTTAGCTACTAAGGAATAGGGAAATAGCTGGCATGCTCATCTTGGTCACACATCTTCTATAGTCATAGGGTCTTCAGTTTCCAATAAAAGTATTTCATGTACTTCAAAATTTCATGACAATTGTGCTTGTTGCAAATTGGGCAAAGTTCATAGATTGCCTTTTGAAACAGTTAAACATTCTGCTCCATATCCTCGTATTTGATTCATAGTGATATTTGGCAATCACCAGTTTTATCAAATCGGTGCTTTCTTTATTATGTTGTTTTTGTTGATGATTTTTCACATTTTACATGGATTTATCCTCTGCATCGAAAATCATAATTTTACTCACAATTTATGAACTTTCAAAACATGGTTGAAAATCTTTTTAATTGTCAAATTTAAAAACAAAGTGATGGTAGACGGGAATTTAATAATTCTATTCTTATTCAACATTTTAAAAAATCAACAATAATTTTTCAGATATCTTGTCCATGCATCCAGGCTCAAAATGGGGTTGTTGAGCCTAAACTTATGCATATTATTGAAATGGCTAGTACCATGCTAGTTCAATCTGACTTACCTGCTCAGTTCTGGATTAATGCCACATTTCAAGCGGTGTTTGCCATAAATCACCTACCGAGCTCAGTTTTAGGGGGTATTTCACCTTTTGAGAAATTATTTCATCATTCACCATCTTATGATTTTTTGAAGGTTTTGGTTGTGCGTGTTTTCCACTTTTGATGGATCCTAAAATCAATAAATTAGAGCCTAAGTTGAAACATTGTGTTTTTATTGGTTATGCCTCTAACTACAAGGGATATACTATCTCTGTCCCACTATAAATTGTTTATTTATTTTTTAACGGTTTTCAATGAATCTGTTTGACCGTAAATTTCTCTACTTACCTATACTAGTGTCACATAAAAATTGATGTTTAGAAAATAGATGTTAAGATTAATCTAACAATATCTCACATGATATTTTTATTATATACTATATATTAATTTATATTTACGGTCAAAGTTTACAAAAGTTGACTCCCAAAAAGTAATTAAATAATTTATAGTGGGACGGAAGGAGTAGGTGTCTTGATCCCATTTCAGATCGTGTTTATATCAGTCGTCACGTTATTTTTCATGAGAAACAATTTCCCTATCGTAGTTTTCTTTCTACCAAGTCGACTTTACCATTTTCCTATCCTCTTACCTTAAATTTGAGTTGGTCTCCTATAGTGGTCTCATCGAGTTCAGAGTTATCCCCAGGTGTCGTCATTCATGTAGCGTCTAAGACGGTCTCTGTTGTGACTCCACTACCGGCGCCTCCCTTTTTGCCGTATCCACTCCGCTCGCCAGTTGTTTTGTCCCTAACACTGACAGCGAATGTTGTGGCTTCTCATGCTCATGTCGAGCTCGGTCCTCCATCTATCTACAAGCGCCTTCTTCACCAGAGCATGTATTTTTGAGTCCAGTGTCTGTCTCGTCTTTACCTATCATTTCTCTCGAGTCTGCTCCTAGTTCTAAGTCATCTATTTTTCGTGGTTCAGCTTCCCCATCTCCTTTACCACCTGTTGCAAATGCACATTCTATGGTTATTCGTGTTAAAGATGGTATTTCCAAATCTGTTCACCTAATGGATTTGAAAACAAATGTCGTAGAATTAGAACCCTCTAATTTTAAACAGGTGTCCTAAGATCCTCATTGGTGTCAGCCTATGCTTGATAAGTATACGACTTTCATTAAAAATAATACTTGGGAGTTGGTACTTTGCTACTACAATCGTCATGTACTTGATTGTAAATGGGTATATAAAATTAAATAAAATTATGATGGGTCTATGAAGCGGTTTAAGGCCATACTTGTTGTTTTCGGCAATCACCAACAAGCAGATATTAATTATTTTGAAATGTTTAGTCATGTTGTGAAACCTACTACTGTGCATTTAGTTCTTACATGTCGTTTCTCTTAATTGGACTATTCGTTAATTAGATGTCAAAAATGTCTTTTTGCATGGAATTTTAAATGAAGAAGTTTACATGCACCAACCTGAGGGTTTTGCATATCCTTCAAAGCCAAATTACATCTGCCGTTTACATAAGTCCATATATGGGTTGAAACAAGTTTCGCGAGCTTGGTTTTCTTGATTCAACATTTTTTTTATTATCCATTGGTTTTAAATGCACCACTTGTGACACCTCTATGTTTTTTTTAAAGTACCGGGGTCATATGCTTATTTTACTTCTTTATGTGGATGATATTGTTCTCACAGGTAGTAGTTTTGCTCTAGTTCATAAACTCATTTCTATTCTCTCGTCTTAGTTTCATATGAAGGATTTGGAGGGGGGGGTGTCTTCATTATTTTCTAGGTATTCGGGTGTCACGTACTCCTTCTGGCCTATTTTTGTCCCAACAAAAATATGTGTCTGATTTTCTAAAGAAATTTCATCTTCATACTATTAAATCTGTATGCACACCATGTGTTTCTAGAGTTGCGTTGTCATTTGTTGATGGAGACCTTCTTGTTGATCTCATATATTATCGTAATATGGTTGGTGCTTTGCAAAATTTAACATTTTTCTTGAAAAGAATTTGATTTCCTGACGCTCTAAGAATCAACCTACTGTGTCAAAAATATCAACTGAAGTTGAATATAAACTACATTGATATATAAACCCAACGAGCTTCAAAATACAGACAGACAAAAAAATCAAAACAAATTTTGGGTATAAAAAGTGGTATAACGTGTTAAATAAAATCATGTGCACAAAGCTAGTACGAAAGGTGCACGAGATTAGTGCCGAGAAATAGTAAATGGAAGAAAGTTGCACGAGATTAGTGCAGAAAGGGCAGGTTTTAAGCACAAATTATCCTTCCAAAATAGCTATGAAACCAGGAAAACAAATCCACGGAAAAAACAAAAACAAAAGGAAGGCTGGAAAACGAGGGAAAAAAACCCGTTAAACTCGAGAACCATAATTTGAACTAACTAATAACGACAAACGCTTTTAATTAATTGCGGATTAAAATACCAAAACTTTCCGGTTCATTTATCAGTCACCACCAAATTTCGCGATTAGTAAGTGATGCAAGCAAAGCAATAAATCCAACGGCGTTTCATTGATTATTTATTCCTACCGGTACACTCTTTTTTAAATATATATTTTTCTTCTTTTTGTAGCTTTAGGCCAAAAAATACTTCTCACACATAGTCACCCACAGAAATACTTGCACTACTCCATCTTTTCTTCTAAAACGATCATACTTTTATATTTTAATATATTTTTATAATTAATTGTCATATTTTATTATGAGAAAATTTAACTGTTTTCCTTTATTCATCAATTCTTCCATTATTACTTCTTAACTCTCATTGTAAATCATAAAAAAAATTCTCAAGTATCATGAGTATGGTATTAACATGAATGCTATAATTATTTTAAATTATAAAAATGTGCATTCTTTTGCATGTGATTGTGCAATATTATAACATAATTTTGATTACTGCATAAATATTGCAATGAACAAATGAAATATGCATTCAATGTACTCCCTCCGTCCACTCTGAATCGGTTAATTATTATTTTTTAGTTAAATTTTGTAAACTTTAACTCTAAATATAAATAAACATATATATATATATATATATATATTATATGTGGGAATGGTTTTATTAACACCGTTATTTTTACACATCTTTTAACATCAAATCTCAACCATCTATCTAACATAATCTCATGGTTGAGATTAATTTACTAAAAATAGATTTAGTGAATGAGTGAGATTATGTTAGATAGATGGTTGAGATTTGGTGTAAAAATAAGGGAGTGAATTGAACCCTTCCTTATATATATATATATATATATATATATATATATATATATACACACACTCATAATATCATGTGAGCTATAATTAGATTTATCTTAACATCTATTTTTTAAATTATAAATTTTTTATTCAATATTATTATATATATAACTAAAAATATTTATGGTGCTCATTAAATGTGAAAATAAATAATTAATTAATTTAGAGTGGAGTGGAGTGTCATGCCCATTCATGATGACCTACGGTATAAGAATAGGATACTTCAGTTGACCCTACAAGAGCCCGAAGAAACACCTCCCTCTCTTAGTTATTCTTCTTCATCTCCCATTGAATTCATTTTTAAAATTGAACTACCCCAAATATAGCCTTTAATGCATGCTTCTCTGCAACAAAAACCCATTTCCGAATAAATAAACAAATCCGAATCTCGCTATACCCAACAAAAGATCCAAATCTCCAACACCAAAACAATGAAGCTTCCGTTCCCCTTCAAATCCAAAGAATCGCCGGCGACGGCGACTTCCTCGCCCTGGCCGTGGCCCACCTGCACCAACCCAAAAACCGTCTCCTTCCGCGCCACCGACGTCCTCAAGACCATGAACTCCGTCTACGCCGCGCCGGAGTCCGAGGTCGACGAGGAGGAGGAGGCGGTGGAGACCGTGATTCGGGGGCTTCGGTCGGAGCGGCTGTTCTTCGAGCCCGGAGAAACGAGCTCCATTCTGGAGGAGGCGAAAGCGGAGTCATCGGAGTCGCCGTTCAAGGAAAGCGTGGCTATGGCGGTGGACTCGCGGAACCCATTTGTGGACTTCAGAGCTTCCATGGAGGAGATGGTGGTGGCCCACGGGATTAAGGACTGGGGCGCGCTGGAGGAGCTGTTGACTTGCTACCTCAAGGTCAACGGCAGGAGCAATCACGGTTACATCGTTGGGGCCTTCGTTGACCTCCTGGTTAGCCTTGCGACAAGAAATACTGGTCCCTCCGCCACCGCCGCCGCCGCAGATCAGCCGCCGCCGTGCTCCGCCTCTTCCATGACGCATTCTTTTACTTCTCCGTTCTCGTTCTCCTCCGGCACCACCAGCTCCTCCACCATCAGCCCTTCTTTGTCTCTAGTGGAGGTTGACGATGAGACGGAAAAAAGTAGCGTTTCTTCATCGTCTAACAACATTAGTATTGTTCCGTCTAATTAATTAATGTATGAACATATTTAATTTAACGTTAGTTTTAGATGAAATGGATGACAATATTCAGGTCAAGTATTTATTTTTATTTTCTGGGTTAATTTTGATTATTTTATGTATTTATTTTGAATTTCTCACTTTGTTTATGTGCAAATTTTGCGTGGTTGGGGAAATGTGGTTATCTTGATTTTGGCTCTGAAATTGCGCACAAATCAGCAAAAATCGTGATAATTTGACTGCTTTGAATTTGATTATTGAGACGTGGCTTTATTATATTAATGGTACTCTATTCAACATCCAACTAGACCGCAGCTACACATAATATTATTGTATGTGATATTGTTGCATTCGTTATAATAATTAGTTTGTCAAAAGTAACTTTTTATTTACCGTTATTACACACACGTAGTTAAATATATTAATGATTAAACAAATTTCTTGATAAGCGTTAAAATGATTATGTGAAATTTAACATGGAACGGGGAGAGTGTGAGACGCAGAAATTCATGTTTGAAATGTTGGAGACGTTACAAACGAAAAGGGAAATTTAACAGCGACAAACTAGTTTTAAATGTTGAATAGACTACTACAACTAGGACCAATGAATTTAATGTGTAACATGGAAAATGGATCCATGTCTTTAATTCTACGAGTCCATGATGCAGAGAAGATATACTTATGGATACTATATATATATATATATATATATATATATATATATAAAGAGTTAGTCTTTAGTTCAATTGAAATAAAATATACTAAGTTGAAATTAAGTTTGGTGAAATAATTTATTTTTTTAACTGAACTTATGCTCAATAATTAAACTTATTTTTGTCTAAGTGAACTTGTTTTTGCTTTGCTGAGTTGAAATAGGACTAAACACGACTAAACACTATGAGACTACCTACGTATATTAGAGTGTTATAGTGATTAATTTACTAGTAAAGTTTAACGCGTGTATTGTGAATTTGGGGATAGTAATTAGAATGTTACCAAGAAGCATGTGTTGTATAAGTGATGAGTGATTCTAATAGAATATTGGATAAATTAGAATCAGGTTAAGAAAGGAATACCCTTTCTAATTGGTTTTGTACATATCCTTTTCCATATCTGATTCT
>JAULKM010099319.1:0-10927 GCA_032355605.1 Rubia tinctorum
ATTTGCACTTTCGAAAACATGAAGGTTATATCTGCACTTTCGACAATTATGTAGGGTTATATCTGCACTTTTCTCTTTTTTCTATCATCATAAATGAGCTCCTCATTATATATGACCGTGCATGGTTCAACCATTGGTGCTGCCAGAAATATCCAACCTTTTACGGAGTATAATATTTGTTGACCACGGAAGTTTTTTTTTCTGATCTTCCCTAAAATGTTTAATAAAAAAACAACTTTCTCTAGAATGTCTTTTTTTGTCAAAAAATAGCACAATGTTATCAATTAATCACAATATATTAAAAATTTATTGGAAGAAAATGGACATCTATAACTCAATTGCACAAAGTTTAATTAGTAAAAACTATCCTCTAATTTAAATATTTTATTTTTTTTGTAAAAAAATGTATGATAATGATAAATATTTTTTTTATCATAAACCGTGCAATGACGCGATATTACAATCAAATTTTCAAAACTTTGATAATTTTTTATATTCTATGGAATTTGTATGCATGTAATTCTGATAACGATAATATTAATTTGCTAAAGTGGTATTTATTAATTATTTTATCAACTAATTAAATTATATCAAATATATTTATATATTTATTTATATAAAATATTAAATTTACATCCGTGCAAAGCATGAACGTTATCCGGTAAGGGCTTGATCAGGACAACTTGATATCAGTATTTTAAGCCCAAATTTGTGCGGTGAATTCGGTGATAGGTTGGATTATCTTCTTCGAGACTGTCTAGAACCTTTTTGGCACCATCTCATTAGTGTTAGAATTCCCATTTCTCCAACTTCACAGATACTTTTCAGATGGGGAGGATCTTCGTGGTGGATCTTGAAGGCAGAACTTACATGTGCAAATTCTGCAAAACTCATCTGGCTCTTGCTGATGACCTTATCTCCAAGGTAAAAACCTCTTTCTTTTTCATGATTTCTGTGTTTTCCCCTAAACCTCATAGACCCTTTTCATGGTTGCTCATGAACTAGTGTAATTCTTGAAAAAGAAGTTTTTGCTCATGGCAAAGATTCCCTTTTCATGGTTGCTTAAGAATCATTAGATTAGTGCATAAAAATTGGTGCTTTAGGTTGTTGGCTCTTGTGAGCTGTAATTCAGGTTACACTCAGTGTATGTGCAGCTCTTGCAATTCTGCTATTTCTGTGTCCTTATTATACTCAGTTTGAACAGAGTGAATTGGAATCTGATTGCTTTGTTCTCTGATGGTTCTTTATGAATGACCAGGCATTCCATTCGCGCAAAGGAAAAGCATTCCTCTTAGATAAAGCGTGAGTTCCTTTTTCGTCCTTTGATAATTTGCGAGCTTCCCAATTTATTGTTGGTTGGTTCTCACTAGAGCAAGCTTTTGATGTGATTTCACATTCAGATGATTCAATTTTGGTACCCCCTGTGTGTAGTGTAAATGATTAGATTATGCAAACTTATCTATAATACAACTCTTTTTTGGCTTGTTTCCCAATTCCCACTGCCTCTTTGCTAAACCTAGGGTCCATTTGGATTTTGGACTGTGACAATAGGAATGAGAATGGCAGGAAAATCATATCTGAGAATGGATGAATCCCTCACCAAAGAAGTCATAACTTGTCTTACTTGGGATATTTGTGCTTATAATGATCAGATTCCCTTTGAATCAAACAGTGGAGTTTCCTTCACAGGTTTCCGTAATCGTACAAAGCCTCATTGTGGATGTGCACACAAGAATACAAAGTCTTACACTCTTGCTCGAAAATCTAGTTATTATTTACTATGTGGACCAATAAGAAAATCTATACACAGTAAGGGTGTCATGTTTGTTTCTAAGTTCTAACTTTTCAACCAATACCTCACTTGCACCAATAAATGCAACCTATGAAACAGATTAACATAGTCTTGATTTGTAGTTTCTCTCCTTTTATATACAAAATATTTTGCATTTCATTTATATCTAGTCATTTGTGTCTTGTGATGCAGGGTGAACATTAGCATTGGCACTCATGAGGACAGATTGATGCTTACTGGAATGCACACTGTGGCCGATATTTTTTGCTGCTACTGTGGCAATATTGTTGGCTGGAAATATGTAAGCCCACTATGTTCTCTTTCACGTTAACAACCACCAACCAGGAATTCGCTCCCATGTTGTCATATCATGTTCGTTCCCTCTAAGTAATGGAATGCTTCATCACTTGTGTATGTTCTGCCAGGTAGCTGCCCATGAGAAAAGTCAGAAGTACAAAGAGGGAAAATTTGTGCTTGAAAGGTATACTTCTCTACCCACCTCAACCCGTCCAAATGGTTCCTAGGGCTCGTATAGTTAACAATCACTCACGTGTTTATGTGACAGAGAAAGGGTCATCGACAGTTTAGACTCGGAATTCTACATTGATTCCCGTGCTAGCATGAGCGATGATGCTGAAGATTAGACAGTGACTGAGTCGTGTATGTTCTGTTCGAGTTTTGTACGTACAAGGGAGATAATCTAGCGAGCGTGAGTTCTCATACCCGTAGTCATACCTTGAGAAATGTAGCATGAAAGAACCTCTGTAGAGGCATTTGGTTACCCGTAGTCATTCAACAATCGAAATCCACCATGGCTGGTATACTCCTGCCCCTGAAGCTGAAGCTGCTGCAGCTTCTACAGCTTGATATGATCATCTCCAAGAGCTCAAGTTTTTTTCCATTTACCGGTTGGATGACCGGTGTAGAATTGCACATTTTTTAAAATATTTTTGTTGCTAAGCCCTTGTAGCATTCATTGTGTTATTGTCACTAAGCTCAATCTCAGGTAGCTTCTGAACCTGTTTGGTCCCTTCACAAAAAGTATAAAGGTGGTGGTGCATATTTTTTTCATCTTTAAAAGCGCAAAGCATAAAAATGACCCTATAATAAAAGTGTCTACTAGACATCTTCAATTCTTTCGAAAGTGATAAAAACAATCATAAGTGCTTGTCAAATTTTGTTGTTATACCCTTCCGCCTCATGACCCGTGCTGACTGGAAAAATATCGGTGTTGACCATTTTAGATAAAATCAAAATACCCGTGCTTAATTTTCTAAAAGAAATAGAAATGTAGGCAATGTCACCTTGTGGCACAAGCTTAACCAGTAAAAAGAAAGATTTGTACTCGTAATGATTTTCAGAAGGATAATGGTCACAGAAATTGAGAAAGAAAGGCAGAAACAAATGCATCTTCCTCTTATGATCAGTCTTTTTTTTCTTCCTTTTTTCGATCACTTATAATCAGTTCAGTTCCCTTGTAAAGCAACTATATTAGCCAACCGTAGTTAGTTATAACCCCCAATTAGTTGGCTTCAGAAATCCCCATTACCCTTGCTAGTTCCAATCCTTTCGTAAAACCTTTTTGGCATCATTTCATCATTAGTGTTAGAATTCCCATTTCTCCAACTTCACAGATTATTTTGAGATGGGGAGAATCTTCGTGGTGGAACTTGATGGCAGAGCTTTCCTCTGCAAATTCTGCAAAACTCACCTGGCTCTTGCTCGTGACCTTCTGTCCAAGGTAATCCTAAAACCCTCTTTCTTTTTCATGATTTTTGTGTTTTTTCCTAAATCTTGAAGTCCCTTTTCATGGCTGCTCATGAACTAGTGTAATTCTTGGAAAAGAAGTTGTTTTGGCTTATGGCAAAGATTCCCTTTTCTCGGTTGCTCAAGATCCGTTAGATTAGTGCGTGAAAATTGGTGCTTTAGGTTGTAGGCTCTTGTGACCTGTAATTCAGGTTCCACTCAGCTTGTGTGTGGTTCTTGCTTTTCTGCATTATCTGTGTCCTTATTATACTCACTTAAACAGAGTGAATTGCCATCTGATTGCTTTGTTCTCTGATGGTTCTTTATGAATGACCAGGCATTCCATACGCGCGAAGGAAAAGCATACCTCTTCGATAAAGTGTGAGTTCCTTTTTCGTCTTCTGATAATTTGCGAGCATCCTAATTTAAGTGTTGGTTGGTTGTAGTTAGAGCAGGCTTTTGATGTGATTTTCACATTCGGATGTTTCGGAGTAAAGGAGTTGATATCCCCTGTGTGTAGTGTTAATGATTAGATTCTGAAAACTTATTTATGTCATAACCCTTCTTTTGGCTTGTTTCCCACTGATTTTTTGCTAAATCTAGGTCCATTTGGTTTTTGGATTGTGACAATAGGAATGAGAATGACAAACAAATCATATCTGAGAATGGATGAATCCGTCACTAAAGAAGTCGTAGATTGTCTTACATGGGATATTTGTGCTTATAATGATCTAATTCCTTTTGAACCAAACATTGGAGTTTCCTTTACAGGGTTCCGCTATTGTACTAAGCCTCATTGTAGATGTACAGACTAGAACAAAAAGTCTTACTCAAAAACTATGTGTCATGTTTGGTTCCAAGTTCTAACCATTCAACCAAAACGTTCGGTTCAGTTGCTATGTTGTTTCTACAGCCTCTCTTGCACCATTAAATGCAACCAATGAAACAGATTAATAAAGTCTCGATTCGAAGTTTCTCTCCTTTTAGGTGCAATTTTTTTCTTTTCGTTTCATTTGAACCTAGTCATTTTGTGATGCAGGGTGAACATTTACATCGGCACTCATGAGGAGAGATTGATGCTTTCTGGAAAGCACACTGTGGCCGATATTTGCTGCTGCTGGTGTGGCCATATTGTAGGCTGGAAATACGTATGTTCTCTTTCACGTTTAACTGTCATATCGTGTTCATTGCGTCAAACTAATGGAATGCTTCATCACTTGTGGCATGTTCTGCCAGGTTGCTGCCCATGATATAAGTCAGAAGTACAAGGACGGAAAATTCGTGCTTGAAAGGTATACTCCTCTTCCCACCTCAACCTGCCCAAACGATTCCCCTTGTTCATGCAGTAACAATCACTCTCATGTTTGTGCGACAGAGAAAAGATCATCGACAGTTTGGACTTGCAATTCAACACTGATACTCGCGCTACAGAAGTATACCTTTAGACAGTTATCCAACAGCAAACTATTATGTACATACAGGAGATAGTGTAGTGAGCATGAGTTCTCATGCCTATGAGAGATGTAGCATGAATGAATTACCTACATAGAGGCATTTGGTTATCTGGAGGTTACAACATGAATGCTTCCTTGGATAATTTGAGATTTCATTCAACCAGATGATACTATATGCTGATTATACAAGTAATCAATGAATTTCTGTCACTGATTTCTGAGCATAAGAGGCACTTCATTCATGTTATCAACATGGTTAAAACTGATCAATCTTCCTTTGATGTATACATTATATATGCTCCTTATACCAGGTTAGAAAGGCTAGAACTATGTAGTCACCTGCAATCAGTAAATATCTCAGATCATACAATCATAGCAGGTGATTTTAATGCTATCAGGCCATGCCCATCTTCTAGCTGAACTAGCTAAATTTGGAACCACACATCCTAAACCCTTAGGGTTTCAGGAAATGTGGTTCCATGGGAAAGAATTCATGCAGATCATTGAAGAAAATTGGAACCTGCCAAGGGCAGTTAGGGTTGGTTCTAAAACAGACCAGGCTTAAAAGGGAAATAAATAGATGGAATAGAGATCATTTTGGGAATAACAGGTAATATAAAAATGGAGGGAAATCTTACCCTAATTAACTCTCTTATTTCTGATAATTTTTGGAACAGAATAGTTTACTGGGCTGACGTGGCCTGACGTTGGGCCCCACTTAAAAATCATGCTCTTTCACTTTTTGCATGCTGGAAGAGAGGGACTAATATGCTATGAACCGAGGATTAAATTGTCATTTGATATAAAGTGAGAATTGTCTAAATTTGCAAAAGAGCACCTAGCTATTCAACAGCTCAGAAAGCTGTAAAAGAAAATATTGTTGGCCAGTTTGAGAAGAAGGAGCAGTTATTCAACTAGATTCCGGTAGGTGATTAATTCACTCAATGTATAAAGAGAAGAAACTAAATAGTTAGAAGCTATCTTAGAAGTAATTCATTGAATTGGATACTCCATTACAGTATCAAAAACTTCTCTCTCATCTCATATTTTGTTCTTGAATTCATCAGTACAATTTGGGAATTTTCGGTTCTATTAGCTGGATCATAACATAATATAGGGGTGGACGTCGGACGCTTAATCGATTTTGAGTTTATTCGATTTGGGTTAATCGGATTGGCCCCATGAAAAATAATTTTTTTTGAAACCAATCGAAAACTGAGAAAACCATATTATCCGAACTGAATTCGGAATTTGGTTTCGATTTGAAACCGAATTGAAACCATTTAAACAAATTCTGGAGGACAATTTTAAACAATTTATAAAAATCTGTAACTTAGTTTAAAATCTGTAATTTAACTTCTACATAATCAAAATCAAGTCGTCAAAATTAAAAACCAACAAATTTACATATTTAAACATAAAAAATTAAGAGTTCATGGTTTATTTTAAATTTATCTTCAAATCTTTCACATTTTTTCAAGGCACATTCAATAAAGCTTTCATAAATTTGTTAAATTATTTACTATTTTAACTGCAATTCAGTATTTGGGTTGAATTTCAGATTAAAATTCAATATCCAAAATCAAACTAAAAACCAAATTCAATTTCTTCAATTCGATTATTCAAAAAAATTATTTTAAATTTGGTTGAAATAAGGTTCAATTCTTGTTTTTGTTGCCCACCCTAACCCTAGAGTAACAATGTTCAAAATGAATGCTTTGAAAACTCCAACCCCAAACCCCTAAATTGGCAACAGCCCCAAAAGAATAGAAATGAAAGCAACGTCACTTGTGTCCGGACTCCGGAATTTAACCAAGTAATACTTCCGTTCCAAATTAAATTGCACAAGAATCATGATCACTTTATCAAAAAAATATATTTAATTGTTAATATGTTTATTTATGCATAATAACGGTAAATAAGAAATTGATATTTAGAAACTAATTATTACAATGAATTCAACAGATTGATCGTATATCTATTTAAATATACTGATAGAAATAATACCAAAAGAGGAAGTGGACAATTTAGGCGGCAGGAGCGGTATTGATTTTCAGAAGAAGAATGGTTACAGAAATTGAGAAAGAAAAGGCAGAAACGAGAAGGGAAGAGATTCCTCAGCTAACAAATGCACCTTCCTCTTATAATCAGTTAAGCTGCCTTGAACTGAATAACTGCATCGGCACAACTTGATATCAACAATATATTAGCCCAAAGTTGTGCTGTACCATTTGGATTATCTTCTTCGCCACTGTCTGGAACCGTCGAATTCCATTTCTATCTCTGATAAAGCTTTTTGCCACCATTTCGTTAGAGTTAGAGTTCCCATTTCTCCAACTCCACAGATATTTTCGAGATGGGGAGGATCTTCTTGGTGGATCTTGAAGGCAGAGCTTTCCTCTGCAAAATCTGCAAAACTCAACTGGCTCATGCTGATGGCCATCTCTCCAAGGTAATCCCAAAACCCTCTTTCTTTTTCATGAATTTTGCGTTTTTCCCTAAGCCTTAAAAGACCCTTTTCAAGGCTGCTCATTAACTAGTGTAATTCCTGAAAAAGAAGTTGTTTTGGCTTATGGTAAAGATTCCCTTTTCATGGTTGCTCAAGAATCATTAGAATAGTGCATAAAAAATGGTGTTTTAGGTTGTAGGCTCTTATGAGTTGTAATTCAGGTTACACTCAGTTTGTATGCAGTTGCAATTCTTTTTCATGGTTTTTGAGTTTTCCCCTAAGCCCCAAAGGCCCTTTTCAAGGCTGCTCTTGAACTAGTGTAATTCTTGAAAAAGAAGTTGTTTTGGCTTATGGCAAAGATTCCATTTTCATGGTTGCTCAAGATTCATTAGATTAGTGCATAAAATTGGTGCTTTAGGTTGTATGCTCTTGTGAGCTGAAATTCAGGTTACACTCAGTTCGTGTGTGTTTCTTGCTATTCTGCATTATCTGTGTCCTTATTATACTCACTTGAACAGAGTGAATTGGCATCTGATTGCTTTGTTTTCTGATTGTTCTTTATGAATGACCAGGCATTCCGTTCGCGCAGAGGAATAGCATACTTCATCGACAAAGTGTGAGTTCCTTTTTCGTCTGTTGATAATTTGCGAGCATCCTAATTAAAGTGTTGGTTGGTTGTCATTAGAGCAAGCTTTTGATGTGATTTTCACATTCCGATGTTTCGAAGTTGTGTGTGTTGTTAAAGATTTGATTATGAAAACTAACTGTATAAGAACTCTTCTTTTGGCTTGTTTCCTGTTGCTTTTTTGCTAAACCTAAGGTCCATTGGTATTTTGGTTTGCGACAATAGGAATGAGAATGGCAGGCAAATCATATCTGAGAATGGATGAATCCGTTACTGTTTGTGCTTACACGGGATATTTGTGCTTATAATGATCAGATTCCTTTTGAACCAGACATTGGAGTTCCCGTACAGGGTTCCGTGATTGTACAAAGCCTTTTGTGGATGTGTGCACTAGAATAAAAAGTCTTACTCGAAAATCTAGTTATTATTTTCTACGTGGACGAATAAGAAAATCTAATCATAGTAAGGGTGTTAAGTTTGTTTCTAAGTTCTAATTTTTCAACCAAAACCTTTGATTCAGTTGCTATGTTGTTTCTACAGCCTCACTTGCACCATTAAATGCAATCGATGAAACAGATTAATGAAGTCTTGATTGTAGTTTCTCTGCTTTTAGATGCAAATTATTTTTCATTTCATTTATATCTAGTCATTTGTGATGCAGGGTGAACGTTTTCATCGGCACTCATGAGGAGGGATTCGTGCTTACTGCAATGCACACCATGACCGATATATACTGCTGCTGCTGTGGCCAAAGGGTTGGCTGGAAATACGTAAGTCCTCTATGTTCTCTTTCACGCTAACTGTCATATCGTGTTCATTGCCTCTAACTAATATGCTGCTTCATCACTTGTGGTTTGTTCTGCCAGCTAGCTGCCCATGACAGTAGTCAGAAGTACAAGGAGGGAAAATTCGTGCTTGAAAGGTATACTTCTCTACCCACCTCAACCCGCCCAAACGCTTCTCCTGGTTCATATTGTAACAATCACTCACATGTTTGTGTGACAGAGCAAGGATCATCGACAATTTGGACTCGCCATTCCATATTTTTACTCGCGCTACATGAGGGACGATGCTGAAGGTTAGACAGTGATCGAGCCGCTGATGTTTATGTGCATACCGGAGATAGTGTGGAGAGCATGAGTTCCCATGCCTTTGAGATATGTAGCATGAATGAGTTTTACCTATGTAGAGGCATTTTGTTAATGCTTGAATGCTTTTTTGGATGATTTCAGATTTCATTCATCAAGATGATGCTATATGATGATTTTACATGGTCTTGTCTGAACAACATTAGATGCGTTTAGAGCAAGGCAAACTTAATTCAAGATTAAATAACATTTTGAAATGTTATTATCTAGAATTAATACATATATCTATTAGAATCATGAGTTCCTATCAATAAAACCAATTGGTATTACGTAGGGTTAACTTGATCTTATATATTGAGTTATATGATTGTCAACCACCAATGTGAGACTCTAACACTAACACGCCCCTCACGTGCAGCAATATGAATCATCGCGCAAACGTGGACAGAAAGAGGTAACAAGCCAACCTTGGGCTCTGATACCATATTAGAATCATGGACTTCTATCATAAAATCAATTGGTATTATGTAGGGTTAACCCATAATCTTATATATTGAGTTATATGACAGTCAACCACCAATGTGGGATTCTAACTCTAACAATATCTAGAATAGAATATATCAAATAATTTTGATTTCTAAGTTCTAACCATGACATCCTTATGAAGGTCTGATAAAAATAACATTAATTTTTCTAGCTGATATCTCTATGAAAGTTCATTAAAGTGGCTGATTGGAAAATTTTCTCGAAAGAATACCTAAGAAACTAAAATAGCTCAATGAAAATAATGAATACTCCCACTGTATGAATTTTAAGTTACAATTAGAGTGGTAAATTTCTAACCCGAATAAAAAACTCGACACGTAACGAAACGATCGATTCAACCCGAAAACCGATTTAACCCGAGAGATTTCAACCCGAATCTAAGCCGACACGACCGAACTTCAACCTGAAACCAGATTATAACCCGAGAAATATTGACCCGACACGAACCCGAAAGATCGAATTCAGCCCGAAACTCGATTCCGACCTGAAAGATATCAACCCGAACCCTAACCCGACACGACCAGACTCAACCCAAAACCCGATCTAAACCTGAACACGATTCAACTCGGCCCACAATCAACCCAAACACTATTCAACCCGATAAATCAACTATAAAATCCTATATGTAATCAACTCAAAATACTTTTGGTTTTTGTAATTGAATCAATTAGTAATGATAAAAAATTCGTTCAGCTCAATATATAACCGATATAAAGTAAAAATTGACATTTTTATAATTAAACAGTTAATTGATAACCTGAAATATTCATATGCATGAACCCAAGAGTTAATATCTTTATTATACGTAGTTGCATCATCCAAACATGTTTCTTGAAAATTGTGAATTTTTTATGCAAATTCCCCCGAGAGGGGAAGAAAACTGAAAATTTTATAAAAAGTTAATATTTTCGTAGGATTTAGTTGTCTCTAGTTGCTAGTAGTTCTACTTCTAACAATGCAAGTATCAGAAAATAGTTTTGTATGAAGTGATTTATCGTACTTGAAAAAATCTAATTATTATGAATTCATTTTAATATGTAAGCGTTGTTCATTTAAATATTGTTGTAGTAAGCAGTCAAAATTATTTTTTTCTTTTCTTATTCAGCCCTCCCTTACAAAACGTCCTTTTTCACCCCTCCCTTACAAAACCTCACTTTAACAACAATCTATGAACTCATAAAACATGACTAGTGAACCTTATTATCTGTTCATTCTCACTAAGTTTTA
>JAULKM010099320.1:0-10926 GCA_032355605.1 Rubia tinctorum
CTAAGTGCGGAACAGAATAGAGTTTACAGAGAGAGACACTTTATATGCTGTCTCAACTAAACCCTAACAAACTGGGCAAAAAAACGCAATTCGGCCCAAATCAACAGCAGTCCGTTTTAACCAGGCCAGGGTCGCAGAAGCGGCTATTACAGTATTCAAGGCATACCAACATATGCCGTTCAACAGTGTTTTCTTCCAAATACCCATACCTCTATTTCAGTTTATCAAGCAAGCAAGCAAGTTTCTTACTCTTCCTCACCATTCCAACATTACTTTTCCGATAATGCCTTCTCTATCTTCAAATTCCCACCATAGCAATGAGCTTCCTCGCACTCCTTCTACGAATCCTCATGAGGGGGATCCTATTTTCGAATTTCTCCAAGAAGAAGATGAAGCCCACTCTGTTCAGAGGGTTTGTTTTTCTTGCGATGATTTATCTAGTTCTGGTGTGGTTATAACTGAGGATTCTAGCGTTCTGCCGGAAAATGAGGTGCTGGGCTAACCTGTTTATACTGACATCAGCAAAAATAAGTGCAAACGCCCTTTGGAGGAATCTTTGAGTTTTATGTAAACAAATATGCCTCGGGATCGAGAAGGTGAGCTTCTTCTCCCGCCGGTTGGAGGCAAAAAGTAGTTGTCTGAAAGAAGCCTACTCTCAGAGGTTTCGTCAGCCAACCAACAAAGAGTCCTTAGGCTATGTTCAATGGCAGAAACGCTACCGATTTCTTACTAATTAAATATATTATTTTTCTCATTCTCTCTTCCACCTAACTTTAAAAAATCACTTAAGAAACCACTCATTTTCTCCTCCACAATGGTAAGAAACCACTTTATACTATTCATGGATCTCATTTGATTCTCTCTATCATAATCACTAATTTTACCATTAACATTTAATTTATTTAGATTTGTACACCCAAAACAAGTTGAATGTGAAATTTGATATTAAATTATAATTCTACCACATAATTTTCATCCTTTTTAAAATTATTAATTTCGGTTTGTATTAAAAATAAAGTATTTTTTATTTTAATAAATTCGTTTATCCATTTATGGTTTTTGACAAGTAATTATTAAATAATGACTAAATAAACCTAAATAATAGGAGACATTTTTCTTTGCAAAAATTATGGAAAAAATATTACATATTACATACAAAATATTACATATTAAAAAATATTACATACTCCTTCCGTTCCATTCTAAATTGTTCATTTACTTTTTCACATTTTTCAATGAACATGTTTGACCATAAATATCTCTAGTTACATATAACAATGCCGCATAAAAAATTGATATTTAGAAAAAGATGTTAAGACAAATATAACAATATCACACATGATATATTTATTATTTATATATTACTTTATATTTATGGTCAAAATTTTAAAAAAAATAACTGTCAAAAAGTAAATAAGCAATTTAGAGTGGGACGGAGGGAGTATTAAAAAAATTACGGCTGAAATTAACATACTAAATATTAAATATTACGGAGGGAGGGAGGGAGTATTTACATACTAAATATTACGGTTGAAATTAAAAAAAGGGAAGTCCTATTTTCTTGGCCGCTTGATTTTGTTGACTGGCCAAGGCAGAAGGAGGGCCATGTGCATGTCAGCGCATGGTCAGGGAATCGGTTTTCTTGACCGGTTCTCACACAAGAAACTAGGGACCGATTTTTTTTAAACTAAAAACTGGTTTAGAAATCATCACTGTGGGTGTTTTCGGTTTCTAAAGCGGTTTTTTAAAATTAAGAAACCACTACTGCACATGCCCTACCTAGGCAAGCTGGGATATCATTCACATTTATAAAAGGAAATACTCCCGTCCCACCATTAATTGTTTAATTTAACTTTTGAAAGTCATCTGCATCAATTTTTAACTATTAATATATTCATTTATGTGTGTCAAAAAACTTCAGAAAATTTATAATATAAAAATACATGTTATGATGAATTAAACGACATATAATATGATAATAGTTTTATATATAATAATAGAATTTAATGGTTAAAGTTGGGCTAGTTTTATTTTCAAAAGTCAAATTAAGCAATTAATGTTGGGACAGAGGGAGTATGCATTACAAATTGAGCATCCCTATATTCCCATATTGATTTATCACGAAACTGCATGAATCTATAAGCGGCACTATTTTAACCATATTAAACACATTTACAGTTTTGGGACCAAGAGTATTAAGTTTAAAAGCCGGTAAAGCTACTTTACCAAAAACACCCAACACTTTTAAGTATATTAGCTTAGGGGGATATATATCCTTTCCATAATTTATAGAGTGTTTTCTTTAATTTTTTATGAGCTACTTCATTTAGAATGTTATTTGTTGATATTACAGTTTGTCCCCACATTTCCTTAATTAATCAAGAACCAAAAAACCTTTCTTCATTTAAAAGTTATGTTTTTTTATTTCAACTATACCATTTTTTGGGAGTATAGGGTGCCATGAATTCATAAATTATTTCATTATTCTCACAAAATTCTTTGAAAAAGTTTGTACTATACTCTTCTCCTCTATCTTACTTAAGTCATTTTATTTTGCGACCTAATTGATTTTCTACATCACTTTGTAGATAAGGAACTTTTGTTTTGCCTCAACTTTAGTCCTTGAAAGGTAAATTTTACCATACCTTCATTAATCATCTATAAAGTTTATGTAGTACAATTTTCCACCTCTATTTTCAAAGTTTCTAAAATCCGCTAAATCTGTGTGTAATAACTTCAGTCACTCTTTGGGTTACTTATTTGAATGGTTTCTTAGCGAGCTAAAAGTTTGACATTTTTTCAATTGATTTTTAGGTAGATAAGGTAACAAATTCATCTTTTACATTTGTATAAATGAATTTGTACAATCAGGCCCTAAACTTGCATGCCAAATACCAAAAGAGTTAACAATGTGTTGATGCTTCATTAATTTTAGGGATAAATACATTTATAACCCTAACTCTAGGCTAAAAATGCCAATATAACCCCGCAATCTTAGAAAATGCCAATCTAACCCCAACTATTAATAACTTTGTGCTGATATAGCCAAACTCCCTAATTTCGGCATTGACCCATGAAATTTCGGCAATGACAATAAATGAAATGATGGAAATACCCTTAACTAAAAAGATTTTAAAAAAAAGTTGATACATAAAATATCATTCATCATCTTCCTCACTACTGCAGTTCTGCTGGAACCGCGGCTACGTCGTCGCCGGAAACATCCACCACCGCCACCATAAATGGCCGTCGGCGCCGCTAGAAACTTCACCACCCCTCTGCTGCCACTCCTCCTGATCTCTTTTCTCCTCCTCTGCCGCCTGCAACACCGATTCCCCCTCCCCGCCCACACCAGCAATTTCTCCGTCGTGCGTGCAACACCAATTTCTCCGTTGTTCTCTTTTCAGCCTCCCTCTCGCCTCAGCCATCGATCCCCTCTCCCTCGTCGCTGCCTTCATCCTTCCCTAACCTCTGCCACCAATCCTAGCCCCGCACCACAGGAAAATCGAGACCCACCCCCTACTGCCAATTAGCCTTACCACCGCTTAGCCCTACCAAGACTCACGGCCTACCGTCGCTCCCCGAACTGCCCCTGCAAACCCTAACCCCACCGCAGAGTCGGTGGAATGGAGATGGAGAATTATCCACCAGTAAAATCGGGGATAATGGAGATGGAAATAGAGATGGAGATGGAGAAATGGTGAAATCGGGGAGTTGGCGGGGAAGAAGGGACAATGAAAAGAAATAAAAATGGGGGGGGGGGTATTTATTTATTCTTTTTATAATTCAACGGAGAATTGGTCTTTTCAACAAAATATGGCCATCAAGTGGTTGACTAAAAAGTCAGCAGAGCCAAGAGTTATTTTGTCGCTTTCTGAGATTGCAGGATTATATTGGCACGTTCAGCCTAAAATCAGTGTCATTTTAGCACTTTACTCTTAATTTTAATAGTGTTCACAAAAAATAGACCCCTAGACATGTATCTCATTTCCACAAATTAGCCATTTTGAGTGATAACTAACTATTCAACTTCAAACACAAGTTTGAGACCAACTCTATTAAGCATAACAACAAGAATTAAATTCGTACGCAGAGAAGGAACATACAACGCATTGGAAAGGGACAAATTTTTCTCTAAAGTTAGTTTGAAATAAACCTTCTCTTTGCCAAGAACAGACACACTCCTTGAATTTCTGATGCGCCCTCTTCACCATCATAGATCTCCCCGAAAGTTGCAAGAAGATCCCTATTTACACCAAAGTTTTTGGAAGCTCCAGTTTCAACCAGTCAGTCATGTTTTCAGTTAAGTTAATTTTGGAGACTAGAGCAACGATGGTTTCCACCTTTTTCTTCTTTGATGGCATTGACTTGAGATTTATTGTTTGGTTGATTGGTCTTGTTGTTGGCATGCTTGCACTTAGTGGCGGAACTAGACCAAAATGTGAGGAGGGGCGGGGCAGGGCAGGGCAGAGCGGATCTTGGGCGAGTAGGGGTGGGACAGGGCGGATCCTGGGCGAGGAGGGGCGGGATGTATATTTACCCCTCATTCACCGGAGGTTGGGGGGCGGCCGCCCCGGCTCGCCCCCCTAGTTCCGCCATTGCTTGCACTAGTCTAATGTTCAATTATCAATTTTTTCGCAGACGTAGCGGACTCCTTTGAATTTCTTCTAAATTGGAACATTCTTCTTGAAGGTACCAAAATTTTTGTTTTTGTTTGTTCCCTTCTTGACGGTTGCAGTAGTTTTAGACATCAATGTTTTTAGATTCTGTAAGATTAGTTTTAACCGAATTGGAGAAAAAAATAGAAGGGGAGATTTTCTTTATCTTTCAATCTTGTGGCTTCCTAAATCTTCAAGTGTGCCTTTATTGCTTAAGAATGTGGCTGGGAGCTAGTAGAAGGAATTGAACATATGTTGCTCAAGTGTGATAAAGAGAGCTGGAAGGAATTGAACATATGTTGCTTTAGTGTGATGAAGAGAACAGGGACTTGAACGTATCCCATATTTTCAAATCATCTATTACCGGAATTTTAAAAGTTGATTTTAAAATTGGTTTAAGAAGCAAAATAATATCTTGCAGCCTTATTTAATTTTGAATCCATCTTATGAAACACGATTTTTTAGTAAGTTATGGAAAAACTAAAATTTAAATTATAAATTAGAATAAATTAAGATAAGTTTTCGGGTTGCATTAAACGGGCCATAAACTTATAAATACTACACGTTGCGTAATAAATTTTTAATAATATAACTAAAACGTTTTACCTTTCAATAATTTTAATTCAACTCTGTCTTTCCATATGCCTGGGGAAAAAGGTCTTTCTCAAAACTTTGCTTTAACTTTTATTAAATATTTTGGACTATAATCAACGGTCTTTCCCAAAACTGTACTTTAACTTTTATTAAATATTTTGGACTATAATAGGCTGTCACTATTCGATTTCCCTATTTATTTAAGCGTATGTCTTTTGAAAAACGATTTTTCCATAAGTCGTGGAAAAACCAAAGTTTAAACTACAAATTAGAAGAAATCAAGACAAATTTTTTGGATTAAATTAATCGGATAAACTTATAACTACAACATGTTCCATAGAATTTTTTTAATATTGCAGCTAAAATATTTTAGCTTTTTATTATTCTAATTCAATCCCGTCTTTTTATATGCTTATGGAAGGGCGATGTTTCACAAGATTTTACCTATGTTTAATCTGATGATGATCTTGATAAATAGATTGTGGCTATCAAAACAAGTTTATGATAAATTAATTGTGGCTAGGGGTGTCAAACGGCCAGACATGTCAAATATGGGTAAATAAAAAATATAGGTATAACCCATTTTATAATGGGTAAAAAATGGGTTAGATTAAAAATGGGTTGAGTTGAACCCACTCAACCTGCGGATTAAAAATAATTCAATCTACGGGTTAAAAATGGATAAACAGTAGATTTTAACGTGTGTGGGTTGATATGTAAACACTTATGGGTTTTCTTTTTTTTTTTTTTTAAATCCAAAACTTCAAGCAAACATGGAATTTCAAAACAGATTTTCACATACAAACATTATCTAGTTACATCAAAACAAAATCCCCTTCATACCAAACCTGTTCCACTAATCCGCGGGGGATCACAGTTTTCCGGCCTGTCGCTCTCATTTCCGCTACTTTGATGGCTGCCGTATGTCCCTGATTCACTAGTTTTTCACCGGCGGAAAGCCCCGCCGTCCCGTCAACCGGCGAATCGAGAACCGCCCTCCTTTCCTTCCTTTGGTATGGTATACTGGCACACCACCTCTCCTCTGATAGCCTCCGTGATGATCCGGTCACCATCAATTTCGCCTCCGTGATGATGACTCACTCGTCCCGTACAAACCTGGAAGCTTGATTATGCCGCACGGCACCGCGCCTTTCGTTTATCTCCACCGCCGCCTTCATCACTATGGCGACGCCTTCTGAAGAATATTTAAGGGGTAATAATTGTGTGTTTGTATTCATGCTCTTGGGTACATTATATAGTAGTACAAATGACCTATACCAGAATTGGAAAGGAATTCTAATAAGGACCTATACTAGACTAGAAAAAGAAATCTAATCTAATTACAATTTACATAATATTACAATTCCTTAATATTACGTGTAAATTTTGTAAGTTTGTTAAATGGGCCGGCAAAAAACATACTCCGTATTCTATAAAATTAATTTGATTCACTTTTTGAATGTCCGTATTACCATCAATATTTTATGTTATTTTGTTTATAATTGAATTTTATTTTTTTAAAATATTGTGAAACATGTCTATTTTATTATAGAATTTTGAAAATACTTATGTTGAAATATGTCTTGAATCTTAATCTTTTTCTGATTTAGATTTTTGTATTAGGTAATTTCAGCTTTGTTTAAGACTATAATTAGGTTTATCGTATTTCCATTCATATTTAGGATTATATAGGGTTTTTTTAGAGAAAATGTTAAGAAAGATAGTATTTCTTTAAATTTATGGATAGTACATTTTATCTTAAATGTTGTATTTTTTTGTAAAATTTAAATATTGCATTTTAAAATTTAAAACAAGTAATAATATGTATTTAAATATTTAAATATATAATTTAATTTTAAAATTTAATATGTAATATGTAATTTAACAAATGCAATGTATAACTAAAAAAGTGAATTGTCCATAAGTTTATGGACATGGCAGACCACCTGTAAGAGGATTCACTCTCTTATTTGTAATGAGTACTCTTATTTTTGTAGTAATAATATGAATAAAAGATCCACCAACAAATGTATCATCCAAATTCCATGGATGGTAGATCTCCACTACGCCATGCAACCTGGCCGAAACAAAACATAAACAAACAGTCTTTTCGCTCCCACTAAAAAAGCCAATAAAGCCTTTCCGCCGTGGTTTCATCAATATTAATTTATCATCAACAATTTCATTTGAATTCTTTTATAGTTGAAATTTTCCTTATATATACACACATTTTTTATAAAAAAATAAAAATAAAAATAAAATCAATCATTCCAATAACGTCCAACGACGATTACAATGAGTAGAATTGACATTCAATATAACTAGCTTTTAGCAATAACAAACATATTGCAAGGATATCTAAATTAAATGTCAACCAGACTGATCGTCTGTACTTGATAGCATAATCGAGCAAAGACCAATATGGGCTAGCATGTCAAGTTCTAGCCGAAAAGGCCAAGTCCCAAAGTGGGCCTTGGGCCTTTCGATAAGGGTTCACTATGAGGAATTTCTTGAAGAGAAAAGAAGTTAGGTTTTAAACCAAAGAGATTAGGGTTCCAAGGTAACTATAAATAGAGAGGTATGTCTTCTATTTTGGGTAACTGTTTGATTGCCTATTCTTGCTTTTTTTCCTATCGCCCACCTGAGTCTAACTTAATCATCGGATAATCTCCCCCCGGATTCTTCCGGGGTTTTGTTTCCTTTTGCATATCGCATGTCAGTGGAGATAGATCGGGGTCGGGTTGGATCGGAGGTTCTTAATCCCGCATCAGTACTATTATAGGTTAGAGATCCATTAAAAACTGTAACATCACCATTGGGGATATTAACTGGCTTTCCGCGAAAATCATGACCCCTTGGCAGAGAGGAGCGTATCACGCATCAATATCACTACGCAAAACAGGGATCTTCTACAAGTGTAACACCAATTGATCCAACCACGATCTATGTTGTTCAGATTGCAAATACCTTGAAAAACACAGATCTGATGAATCTAAATTAATGGAAACCCAAAAGTTAACCAAAAAAATTTACGAACACATGATTTGAACGGGCAGATCGCGAACAATACATCAACGTGAACAAATAAATCGAGTTATCATCATGAATACAACGATCTAATCAATCAAGTCGAAAAACAAAACTAATCTGTGAAAATAAATCTCACACTTATTGAATGATAAAACATAAATTAAAATAAATTGTTGTTGCTCATCTCTCCTATTGAAAAGATAGGGAAAAGGATTGAAGAAGAAGGGGTGGTGCGGCAAGAATGGAGTGCGCTAGGGTTTTCAAACGAGAAGAAATCTAGGTGAAATTTTCCTTATATTAGATTAGCTCTTAAACATCATAATTTAATTTATAATCAATTGTGATGTTAGATTGAAGGGTCCCTAGAGATTAGAGATATCGGTTTTACTCTAAATTTTTTTATTGAGTGCTAGAGCGATTAAACGCCTGACAAATTGCTTCAAATAATTACAAATTTAAAATCTGACAGTTTGAAATCTATTCATAGTAATGTGAAAAATTGCTCTAGTAAAAAAATTTCTCTATTACACATGAACATCATATCATACTCCCACTGTCCCACCAGTTTTGGCCTATTATTTTGTCAACTTTCTCAGACCATGTTTGACCATTAATAACTTTAATTACGGATATTAATGGTACATTAAAATTTTATATTTTAAAACTACGTAAACATAGGAGTCTAACAATATCTTACATGATGATATTAGAGTCCATATAGTAATTGAAATTTATAGTCAAATATGGTCCGAGAAAGTTGACAAAAAAATAGGTCAAAACTAAAACTGGTGGGACAGAGGGAGAATCTAACACTAGAAATGCAGCTGATTTGCCGGTGCTCCAAAAAGAAGAAGTAATTATTAGTTTATGAAAATTGAATGTTAACCTAGCCCTATAGGGTTGGTGTTACTTTTCTATTCCCTTTAATTAAAGAAAAAAAGACAATGACACGAGGTTTAAAAAATGGCGCATGTTTCTAAAAGGCACAATTCCTCGTGTGTAATTATCGAATTAAGTAATTGGCGATTTTTTAATCCAAATCTATATGAGTAACCTTTTGTTATTAATCTCATTTTATATTTGACAAATTGACAGTGATCATGAGCGGATGCACTAAAGGGAAGGATGGACATATGAAGGATTGTAATTTAAAGGTAGAGTATTAGTTTAAATTTACAGAGAAAGCAAGATTTCTATGAAAAAATTGTTACTAAAACTAATTTACCAATATAATTTTTTAAACCTAGAATGGAGGGAGTATTATAAATTATGAGAGCAAATGAAAATTATAAAACAGGAAAATTTACCCCATATTTATTTACATGTGCAGATTGTTCCTTTAAAATTGTTTCAACAATAATGTATTAAATCTTAAAAGTTGAAAAATTATATCAAAAATCACGGCATCTTATACACCAGTAGTTTATAAACTGGAGATTAAAGTGGCTATTTTCTGTCATTTAACATAAATAATAAGGAGTACCAATTAGTGATTTATATAATTTGAGTGCATCTTCTTTTTTTCTTTCAGGGTAATTAATTAAGATGAGACGCCTAGACGACGATCACAAAAACCATAACATAAAGATGCGTGCACTACTTGTGACAAATTATTAGTAATACTACCGGAATCTGAACACTTTCATTTTTAAATTGTTTTAAATAAATCTACACAAGTTTCATTTAAAGTAAAATTTCACACGTCAAAAGACAAAATTACCCTTAAAACATTAAAATTTTACTCACTCTCCACTTTAAAATTTTACACAATTGCCTCACTTTCTCCCCCACCTTCCCATTTTCTCCTCAGCCACCCACTTTATCCTTCGCCTTTCACTTTCTCCTCCGCCATCCACTTTCTTCTCGAGAGAGATTCTGATTAGGAGGAAGAAGGTTGAAGGCATGGGCAATCTCGTCTTTTAACACAATCAAATACGCAGAGAGATTTTCTCTCTCTGCAAATTGCCCTGGGAGGGAAGGAGTACGTTTTTTCTTTACTTTTTCCTTTAATTTTTAGATCAAGGTACATATATAACCCTACATAATTCACGAAAACACACATATAACTCTGTGATAAATGAAAGTGCAAATATAATCCTATATAGTTGGTGTATGTGCACATACAACCTTTTCCGACAATTTAAGGCCGGAATTTGACGAAAAGACAATTCTGCCCCTCTGCAAAAAAAATAAAAAATACAAAAAAATATTGAAATTACCTTCATGCCCTTCATACCTCTTTCTCTTCTTTTTTGGATTCGGATCATGAGCTGCATTCGGATCCTCTTTCTCTTCTTTTTTTTTTTTTGGATTCAGATCTTGCGTTGCATTCGTATCAGAGTTGGCGAAGGAAGCTCAGGAAACTAAGATCAGAGGAAACTTGAGGTGCTGATCGGCGGTTCTGAGTTTCGGGAAGTTGGAGGCGGAGATAGAGTCGGGCCGCGCGTTGGAAGCAAAGATAGAGGAGGGGTGGCGCTGGGTTTGGGCAGGTGGCGACAGGGATAGGGTTAGGTTGGGGTGGCGTCGATGCAAGGCTTGGCTTGGGTGGTGCCGACGCTAGGGTTGGGCTGAGGTGGCGTAGGCGCTAGGGTTAGGCTAAGGTGGCGCCGGCGCTAGGGTTGGCCTTGGGTGGTGCCGGCGTTAG
>JAULKM010099321.1:0-16593 GCA_032355605.1 Rubia tinctorum
ATTAGTGTAATTTTTTATTTTTTGATAATACAAAGAAATGTTAGATTACTTTCATGTATACAAAATTTACCAACAAGAAGTTTATAAGTCTATATATTCTATGTTGCACATTATTTGGAAATGTGACAAATTTAAATGTTCTAGCCTTTTCTTTTCATTACATTTTCCCCCAACTAACCTCACTGAAACTCTTATTAATGCACACAAAATTAACTTTTCATGAATAACATTACCACAAATAGTATCTGTTTAAGAAAATATGGAGATTTATGATCTAAAAAGAATTGGTGTTCATGATGTATTTTCCACATTTACATCATTTGAACTGTGCATAAAACAAAATACAACGGATCACTATGCTTCGTGCAAAAATAGTGCTAAAGATGTAATTTGTGCAACAATTGTGCCAACACGAAGTATAATGGATCACTATGCTTTTTGCAAAAACAATGCTAAAATTTTTATTTGTGGGACAATTGTGCCAACATAATATAAAATGTACAACAACTAAAATAACTTTAATTTAGTTAAGATCTTATCAAACTTATTATGTAATTTAATTAGTTTTTATCTCTCAGATATAACTTCCTAGCAAAACTACGGTCAAAGACCCCACGCGATGTACTTCAAGCTTTTCCATTGTGCAAGCCAAATTGGTCAGCTTCATGGATGGAAACCAGCATGTGGGAAAAGCCATGAAGCGGAAGCCTGAAGCCATCATAGGAGCTCCAACTTCTACTTCTTATCCATTCTCAATTGTGGAGAATCACAATCACGTGGATGACCCCTTCAGTTCATCAACCACTTCCTTCTGTGGGGAGAGTTTACCCTTGACACAAAATGGGGTGAGGCGCCTCTTCTGTACCATGAGGCCCGATGCATCCTAAGCGATCACAGAACGATCTGAGCACCTAGGTCCAATTGTTAATAATCTTATGGAAAGAAAATAAAACTAAGAAATTCAGAATTTTTAGAAAGTCGTACTCTCAATTGGAGTGATTGAAGTGTTTAATATTTCAGTATTTTCATTTCTCACGTTAATATAGATCTAGTAAACTAAAATACTCTTAATCAATTTGAATTTATATAGATTAATTTTTTATTTTTGAAAATATAATGAAATGTTAGATTACTTTTGTGTATACAAAATTTTCTAACAAAACATTGTGAAGTCCAAATATTCTAGGTTGCGCATTATTTGTAAACTTGACAAAAATTTAAATCTTCTAGCCTTTTATTTTTATTTCATTTTCTCTTAACTAACCGCTCCAAAATTCTTATTAATGCACCCATAATGCACAAGTAGTCCCCGTTTAAAAAAATATGGAGATTTTGGATCTAAAAAGAATTGTTGTTCATGATATATTTACCACACTTACTTCATTTGAAGTGTACATAACATGAACTACACGGATCACTATGCAGCGTGCAAAGATGGTGCTAATGATGTAATTTGTGCAACAATCGTGCCAACACGAAGTATAATGTATCACTATACTTCGTGCAAAAATAGTGCTAAAATGCTATTTGTGCGACGATTATGTCAACATAACATAAAATGTTCAGCAACTAAAATAACTTTAATATAGTTATGATCTTTTCAAACTTATTATGTAATTTATCTATTTTTTTATCTCTTAGATATAACTACCTAGACACACTACTTACAAAGTCTGCCCCTGATGTACTTCAAGCTTTGCTATTGTGCAATCCAAGTCGGTCAGTTTCTTTGCTGGAAACCAGCATGAGCAGAGAGCCAAGAAGCAGAAGCCCGGAGCCATCATAGCAGCTCCAACTTCTACTTCTTATCCATTCTAAATTGTGGAGAATCACAATCACGTGGATGACCACTTCAGTGCATCAACCACTTCCTTCCATGGGAAGAACTTGCCCTGGACACATAATGGGGTGAGGAATAAGCCTGGTGATATCAATGTGCCAATGCATGGTTAGATGTAGTACAACAGAGCTGAATCAGTTACCTATTTCGTGCTGTCGGGCATACTTTTATGTGGAATTACAATAATTTATTTTAAAAATAAACAGAAAATTTCGAAAGTATGAATTAAATGGAACTCAAATTTATACAATTTTGAAAGAGTTATAATCGTATTTTCAACATATACACCCACTTTGTATGAACCAACTATTCAATAACAATTAATGAATGAACAAAAACGCATACACATACCATCTTTTAGTTTTTCCAACTAAGGTTAAAACAATCACCGTACATATTTTTCATTGAAAATACAATCCAACACACAATACTATCAACAAGAAATTAAGTTCATGATTTCTGGGTGTCACGTTTTTTACAATTGTGATGAAAATTTGACCATTTTAGACTTTTCTTTTCATTTTCTTATAACTCAGCTATAACGGCTCTACTGCAGTTCCTATGAAGCCCCCACTGGATATACCTCGATCCCCGCCATCGTGCAAGTAGGGTTGGCTAGCGGGTGCTCCCCGAAGGCAACAATAAAACACCAATGATAACTTAGTTTGATCATTTCCCAACAAATGAGAGGGAACTTTAACTTATGAACCATGATCCAAAGCCTGATTTTCCAATCACAATGCAAGCTGGATAGGTGCAGGATGAAGTGTCTCTTCTATATCTCGAGGCCCGATACACCCTAAGCGATCACAGATCGATCTGAGCACCTAGGTCCAATTGTTATGAATGTTATGGAAAGAAAATAAAAACTAAGAAAATCATAATTTTTAGAAAATCGTACTTTCAATTGGAGTGATTGAAGTGTTTTATATTTCAGTATTTTCTTTTCTCTCGTGATTTTAGATATAGCAAAAAAATGCTCTAAATTAATTTTAATTTATATAAGTGTAATTTTTTAAATTTTGAAAATATAATGAAATGTTAGATTAGTTTCATGCATACTAAATTTACTAACAAATAGTTGTTAAGTCCATATATTCTAGGCTGCACATTATTTGCAAACATGACAAAAAATTAAATGTTCCGGCCTTTTCTTTTTATTTCATTTTCTCTCAACTAACCGCTACGAAACTCTTATTAAGGCACCCGTAATTAACCTTTCATGAATGACATTACCACAAATAGTCTATGTTTAAGAAAATATGGAGATTTTGTATCTAAAAAGAATTGTTGTTCATGATGTATTTTCCACACTTACTTAATTTGAACTGGGCATAACACGAAATACAACAGATCACTATGCTTCGTGCGAAATTAGTGATGACGGTGTAATTTGTGCAACAATCGTGCCAACACGAAGTATAATGGATCACTATGCTTCGTGCAAAAAAATGCTAAAAGTGTTATTTGTGGAACAATTGTGCTAACATAACATAATATGTACAAAAACTAAAATAACTTTAATCTAGTTAAGATCTTATCAAACTTATTATGTAATTTAATTAGTTTTTATCTCTCAGATATAACTTCCTAGCCAAACTATGGTCAAAGTCCCCACGGGATGTACTTCAATCTTTGCCATTGTGCAGGCCAAGTCGATCAGCTTTTTGGTTGGAAAACAGCATAAGCAGAAATCCAAGAAGCAGAAGCCTGAAGCTATCATAGCAGCTCCAACTTCTACTTCTTATACATACTCGATTATGGAGAATCACAATCAAGTCGATGACCCCTTCAGTGCATAAAACATTTCCTTCCGTGGGGAGAGCTTGTCCTGGAAGCATGATGAGAGGAGGAATAAGCTAGCTGATATCAATGTGTCGATGCAGTACAAGAGTGCTGAATCAGTTACCTGTTTCGTGATGTCGGACAGACTTTTATGAGGAATTACAAAAATTTATTTTAAAAGTAAATAGAAAATTTCAAAAGTATGAATTGAATGGAACTCAAATACATATAATTTTGAAAGATTTATAATCGTATTTTCAACATATTCACCCAATTTGTATGAACCAACTGTTCAATAAGAATTGATGAATGACTAAAAACCCATACACATACCATCTTTTAGTTTGTTCAATTCGGGTTCAGACTATCACCGCACAAATTTTTCATTGAAAATATAATCCAACATACAAAAGGATTACTATCAACAGGCAATTAGGTGCGTGATTTTTACGTGTCACGTTTTTTACAATTGTGATGAAAGTTTCCTTCTATGGGGAGGGCTTGCCCTCGACGCATAATGGGGTGAGGAATAAGCCAGCTGATATCAATGGGTCGAAGCAGGGTTAGATGTAGTACAAGAGAGATGAATCAGTCAGACATACTTTTATGAGGAATTACAACAATTTATTTTAAAAGTAAATAGAAATGTTCAAAATCATGAATTGAATGGAACTCGAATTTATAGAATTTGGAAAGAGTTATAATCTTATTTTCAGCATATACACCCACTCTGTATGAACCAACTATTCAATAAGAATTGTTGAATGACCAAAAACGCATACACATACCATCTTTTAGTTTGTCCAATTCTGGTTGAGACTATCACCGCACATTTTTCGTTAAAAATATAATCCAGCACACAAAATGATTACTATTAACAGGGCATTAAGTGCATGATTTTAAGGCGTCACATTTTTTACAATTTTGATGAAAGTTTGACCACTTTAGACTTGTCTTTTCATTTTCTTTAATTTCAACTATAACGGCTCAGCTACATTTCCTACAAAGCCCCCACTGGATGTACCACGAGCCCCTCCGTCGTGCAAGCATTGTTGGCTAGCGGGTTTCCCAGAAGGGAACACAAAAACACAAATGATAGCTCGTTTTGATAATTTCCCAACAAATGTGAGGGATTTTCAGCGGATGAACCAAGATGGAAAGCCTAATTTTTCAACCACAACTAAAGCTGAATTGGTGTAGGAAGTGGTGCCTCTTCTGTACCTTGAGGCCCGATGCACCCTAAGTGATCGTAGACCCAGCTGAGCACCTAGGTCCAATTGTTATGAATGTTATGGAAAGAAAATAAAAACTAAGAAAATCATAATTTTTAGAAAGTCGTACTCTAAATTTGTGTGATTGAAGTGTTTTATATTAAAGTATTTTCATTTCTCTCATGATTTTAGCAAACTTAGATACTCTTAATCAATTTGAATTTATATTAGTGTAGTTTTTCATTTTTTGAAAATATAATGAAATTTTAGATTACTTTCATGTATACAAAATTTACAGGTAAAAATTTGTTAAGCCCATATATTCTAGGTTGCACATTATTTGTAAACGTGACAAAAATTTGAATGCTCTAGCCTTTTATTTTTATTTCATTTTCTCTCAACTAACTACTCTGAAAATCTCTTAATGCGCCCATAATTAACCTTTTCGGAATAAAATTAACACAAATAGTCTTTGTTTAAGAAAGTATGGAGATTTTTTATCCAAAAAGAATTGTTGTTCATGATGTATTGTCCACACTTCATTTGAACTGTCATAACACGAAATATATTGGATCACTATGCTTTGTGCAAAAATAGTGCTAATGATGTAATTTGTGCAACAATCGTGTGTGTACGCGAAGTACAATGGATCACTATGATTCGTGCAAAAACATTGCTAAAAATGTTATTTGTGCGATAATTGTGCCAACATAATTTACTTATTTTTTATCTCTCAGATATAACTACTTAGCCACTCTACTTTCAAAGACCCCATCTGATGTACTTCAAGCCTTGCCATTGTGCAAGCCAAGTTGGTCAGTTTCTTGATTGGAAACCTGCATAAGTAGAAAGCCAAGAAGCAGAAGCCTGAAGCCATCATAGCAGCTCCAACTTCTACATCTTATCCAGTCTCAATTGTGGAGAATCACAATCACATCGATAGCCCATTTAGTGCATCAACCACTTCCTTCCGTGGGGAGAGCTTGCCCTGGACGGTGAATGGGGTGAGGAATAAGCCAGCTGATATCAATGTGTCGGTACAGGGTTAGGTGTAGTACAAGAGAGCTGAATCAGTTACCTGTTTCTTGCTGACGGACATAATTTTATGTGGAATTACACAAAATTATTTTCAAAGTAAGAAAATTTCAAAAGTATGAATTGAATGGAACTTTAATTTACAGAATTTTGAAAGAGTTATAATCGTATCTTCAACATATACACCCACTATGTATGAACTAACTATTCAATAACAATTGATGATTGACCAATAACACATACACATACAATCTTTTAGTTTTTTCAATTAAGGTTGAGACAATCACTGCACAGATTTTTCATTGAAAATATAATCCAGCACACAAAATGATTACTATCAACCGGCAATTAAGTGCATGATTTCTGGGTGTCACCTTTCTTTACAATTGTGATGAAAGTTTAACTATTTTAGAATTTTATTTTCATTTTCTTATAACTCAGCTATAACGGCTCAGTTGCACGTTCAACGAAACCTCCACTTGGTGTACCTCGAGGTCGACGTCGTGCAAGTAGGGTTGGCTAGCGGGTGTTCCCCGAAGGCAACACCAAAACACCAATGATAACTCATTTTGATCATTTCCCAACAAATGAGAGGGATCTTGAACGGATGAACCACGATCCAAAGCCAAATTTTCCAATCACAATGGAAGCTGGATAGGTGCAGGATGTGGTTCCTCTTCTGTACCTTATGGCCCAATGAACCCTAAGCGATCACAGACCGATCTGAGCACCTAGGCCCAATTGTTATGAATGTTATGGAAAGAAATTAAAAACTAAGAAAACTATAATTTTTAGAAAATCGTACTCTCAATTGGAGTGATTGGAGTATTTTATATTTCAGTATTTTCTTTTCTCTCATGATTTTAGATCTTGCAAACTAAAATACTTTTAATCAATTAGAATTTATATTAGCGTAATTTTTTTATTTTTTGAAAATATAATGAAATGTTAGATTACTTTCATGTATACAAAATTTACTAGCAAAAAGTTGTTAAGCTAAAATATTCTAGATTGCACATTATTTGTAAACGTGATGTTCTAGCGTTTTCTGTTTATTTCAGTTTCTCTCAACTAACCACTCTGAAACTCTTATTAATGCACCCATAATTAACATTTCATGAATAACATTACCACAAATAGTCTCTATTCAAGAAAATAAGGAGATTTTGGATCCAAAAAGAATTGTTGTTCATGATGTATTTTCAACACTTACTTCATTTGAACTGTGCATAACCCGAAATACAATGGATCACTAGGCTTTGTGCAAAAATAGTGCTAAGGATGGAGTTTTTTGCAACAATCATGCCAACATGAAGTATAATAGATCACCATGATTCGTGCAAAAACAATGTAAAAGTGTTATTTGTGGAACAATTGTGCCAACATAACATAAACTAAAATAACTTTAATCTAGTTAAGATCTTATTTAAATTATTATGTAATTTAATTAGTTTTTATCTTTCATATATGACTTCCTAGCCAAACTAGTGTCATAATTCCCACCGGATGTACTTCATGCTTTGCCATTGTGCAAGCCAAGTAGGTCAGCTTCTTGGCTGTAAACCAGTAAGAGCTAAAGGCCAAGAAGCAGAAGCGAGAAGCTATCATAGCAGCTCCAACTTCTACTTCTTATCCAGTCTCGATTGTGGAGAATCACAATCATGTCTATAACCCCTTCAGTGCATCAACCACTTCCTTCCATGGGGAGAGCTTTCCCTGGACGTAGAATGCGGTGAGAAACAAGCCGGTTGATATCAATGTGTCAATGTAGGGTTATATGTACTACAAGAGAGCCGAGTCAGTTACCTGTTTCGTGCTGCCGGGCATACTTTTATGAGGAATTACAACAATTTATTTTAAAGTAAGAAGAAAATTTCAAAAGTATGAATTGAATGGAACTCAAATTTATACAATTTTGAAAGATTTATAATGGTATTTTCAACATATACACCCACTCTGTTTGAACCAACTATTCAAGAACAATTAATGAATGACCAAAAACGCATACACATACAATCTTTTATTTTGTCTAGTTAAGGTTGAGACAATCACCGCAAATATTTTTTATTTAAAATATTATCAAGCACACAAAATGATTACTATTAATAGGCAATTAAGTGCATGATTTTTGGATGTCATGTTTTTTTACAATTGTGATGAAAGTTTCACCAGTTCAGACTTTTCGTTTCATTTTCTTATAACTCAGCTATAACGGCTCAACTGCACTTCCTTCCAAGCCCCCACTGGATGTACCTTGAACCCTACAGTCGTGCAAGTAGGGTTGGCTAGTGGGTATTCCCCAAAGGCAACACCAAAACACCGATGATAGATTATTTTGATCGTTTCCCAACAAATGAGAGGGATCTTGAACGGATGAACCACGATCAAAAGCCTGATTTACCAATCACAATGCAAGCTGGATAGGTGCAAGATGTGGTGCCACTTCTGTACCTTGAGGCCTGATGCACCCCCTAAGTGATCACAGACCGATCTGAGCACCTAGGTCCAATTTTTATGAATGTTATGGAAAAAATAAAATCTATGAAAATCATAATTTTTAGAAAATCGTACTCTCAATTGGAGTGATTGAAGTGTTTTATATATCAGTATTTTCTCTTCTATCATGATTTTAGATCTTGCAAACTAAAATATTCTTAATAAATTTGAATTTATATTAGAGTAATTTTTTATTTTTTGAAAATATAATGAAATGTTAGATTACTTTCATGTATACAAAATTTACTAACAAAGAGTTGTTAAGTCCATATATTCTAGGTTGCACGTTATTTGTAAAATTGACAAAAATTTGACTGTTCTAGCCTTTTTTTTTGTTTCATTTTCTCTCAACTAACCGCTCTGAAACTCTTTTTAATGCACCCATAGTTAACCTTTCATAAATAACATAACCACAAATAGTCTCTATTTCAGAAAATATGTAGATTTTGGATCTAAAAAGAATTGTTGTCATGGTGTATTTTCCACACTTAATTCATTTTAATTGTGCATAACACGAAATACAACGGATCACTATGTTTCGTGCAAAAATAGTGCTAAAGATATAATTTGGGCAAAAACTGTGCCAACACGAGGTATAATGGATCACTATGCTTCGTGGAAAAACAATGTTAAAAATGTTATTTGGGGGGACAATTGTGCCAAGATAACAAAAAATGTACAACAACTAAAATAACTTTAATCTAGTTAAGATCTTATCAAACTTATCATGTAATTTAATTAGTTTTTATCTCTCAGATATAACTTCTTATCCAAACTACTGTCAAAGTCCCCACCAGATGTATTTGCTTTGCCATTGCCAAGTCTGTCAGCTTCTTGGCTGGAAACCAGCATGAGCAGAAAGCCAAGAAGAAGAGGCCCGAAGCTATTATAGCAGCTCCAACTTCAACTTCTTATTTAGTCTCGATTGTGGATAATCACAATCAAGTCGATCACCCCTTCAGTGCATCGACCACTTCCTTCAGTGGGGAGAGCTTTCCCTGGACGCAGAATGTAGTGAGGAATAAGCCGGCTAATATCAATTTGTCGATGTAGGGTTAGATGTAGTACAAGAGAGCTGAGTCAGTTACCTGTTTCGTGCTGTCAAACAACTTTTATGAGAAATTACAACAATTTATTTAAAAGTAAACAGAAAATTTCAAAAGTATGAATTGAATGGAACTCAAATTTATACAATTTTGAAAGAGTTATAATCGTATTTTCAACATATACACCCACTCTGTATGAACCAACTATTCAATAACAATTGTTGATTGACCAAAAACGCAAACACATACCATTATTTAGTTTGTCCAATTCAGGTTGAGACTATCACCACAAAGATTTTTCATTGAAGATATAATCCAGCACACAAAATGATTACTATCAACAGGCAATTAAGTGAAAGATTTCTAGGTGTAACATTTTTTCAATTGTGATGAAAGTTTGACCATTTCACACTTTTCTTTTTGTTTTCTTATAATTCAGCTATAAAATCTCAGCTACACTTCTTACGAAGCCCCCAATGGATGTACCTCGAGCCCCGCCGCCATGCAAAAAGGGTTTGCTAGCATGTTTTCTCCGAAGGCAACACCAAAATACCAATGATAGCTAATTTTAATCATTTCCCAACAAATGAGAGGGATCTTGAATGGATGAACCATGATCCAAAGCCTGATTTTCCAATCACAATGCAAGTTGGATAGGTGCAGGATATGGTGCCTCTTGTGTACCTTGAGGTCCGATGCACCCTTAGCGGTCACAGACGATCTGAGCACCTAGGTCCAATTGTTATGAATGTTCTGGAAAGAATATAAAAACTAAGAAAATCATAATCTTTAGAAAAGCGTACTCTCAATTGGAGTGATTGAAGTGTTTTATATTTCATTATTTTCATTTCTCTCCTGATTTAATATCTAGAAAACTAAAATACTCTTAACCAATTTGTATTTATATTAGTCTAACTTTTCATTTTTTGAAAATATAATGAAATTTTAGATTTCTTTCATGTATACAAAATTTACTAACAAAATTTTTTTAAGTCCATATATTCTAGGTTGCACAATATTTGTAGACGTGACAAAAATTTTAAGTGTTCTATCATTTTCTTTTTATATAGTTTTAACTCAACTTACGGCTCTGAAACTCTTATTAATGCACCCATAAATAACCTTTCATGAATAAAATTACCAAAAATAGTCTCTGTTTAAGAAAACATGGAGATTTTGATTCTAAAAAGAATTGTTGTTCATGATGTATTTTCCACTCTTACTTCATTTAAATTGTGCATAACACAAAATACAACGGATCACTATGCTTCGTGCAAAAATAGTGCTAACGATGTAATTTGTGCAACAATAGTTCCAACACGAAGTATAATGGATCAACATGCTTCGTGCAAAAACAATGCTAAAAGTATTATTTGTGGGACAATTGTGCCAACATAACATAAAGTGTACAACAACTAAAATAACTTTAATCCAGTTAAGATTTTATCAAACTTATTATGTAATTTAATGAGTTTTTATCCATTAGATATAACTTCTTAGCCAAACTACAGTCAAAGTCCCCACCGGATGTAATTCAAGCTTTGCCATTCTGTAAACCAAGTCGGCCAGCTTCTTGGCTGGAAACCAGCAAGAGCAGAAAGCCAAGAAGCAGAATCCCGAAGCTATCATAGCAACTCCAACTTCTACTTCTTGTCCAGTCTTGATTGTGGAGAATAACAATCAAGTCGATGACCCCTTCATGCATCAACCACTTCTAGGTGTAACATTTTTTTACAATTGTGATGAAAGTTTGACCATTTTAGACTTTTCTTTTCATTTTCTTAAAATTCAACTATAACGGCTCAGCTGCACTTCCTATGAAGCCCCCATAGGATGTACCTCGAGCCCCGCCATCGTGCAAGCAGGGTTGGCTAGCGGGTGTTCCCCGAAGGCAACACCAAAACACCAACGATAGCTTATTTTTATCATTTCCCAACAAATGAGAGGGATCTTGAACGGATGAACCATGGTCCAAAGCCTGATTTTCCAATCACAATGCAAGCTTGATAGGTGCAGGATGTGGTGCCTCTTCTGTACGTTGAGGCCCGATGCACCCTAAGCAACCACAGACCGATCTGAGCACCTAGGTCCAATTTTTATGAATGTTATGGAAAGAAAATAAAAACTAAGAACATCATAATTTTTAGAAAATCATATTGTCAATTGGAGTGATTGAATTATTTTATATCTCAATATTTTCTTTTATCTCGTGATTTTAGATCTAGCAAATTAAAGTACTCTTAATCAATTTGAATTTAATTAGTGTCATTTTTAATTTTTTGAAAATGTAATGAAATTTTAGATTACTTTCATGTATACAAAATTTACTAACAAAAAGTTGTTAAGTCCATATATTCTAAGTTGCACACTATTTGTAAACGTGGCAAAAAATTAAATGTTCTAGCCTTTTCTTTTTATTTCATTTTCTCTCAACTAACCGCACTGAAACTCTTTTTAATGCACCCATAATTAACCTTTCAGAAATAAGATTACCACAAATAGTCATTGTTTAAGAAAATATGGAGATTTTGGATCTAAAAAGAGTTGTTGTTCATAATGTATTTACCACACATACTTCATTTGAACTGTGCATAACACGAAATACAACGGATCACTATGATTCATGCAAAAAAGTGCTAAGGATGTAATTTGTGCAAAATTTGTGCAAACACGATGTATAATGGATCACTATGCTTCGTGCAAAAACAATGCTAAAATTGTTATTTGTGGGATAATTGTGCCAACACAACATAAAATGTACAACAACTAAAATAACTTTAATCTAGTTAAGATCTTATCAAAGTTATTATGTAATTTAATTAGTTTTTATCTCTCAAATATAACTTCCTAGCCAAATTACCGTCAAAGTCCCCCCTGGATGTACTTCAAGCTTTACCATTGTGCAAGCCAAGTCTGTCAGCTTCTTGGCTGGAAACCAGCAAGAGAAGAAAGCCAAGAAGCAGAGGCCCAAAGCTATCATAGGAGCTCCAACTTCTACTTCGTATCCAGTCTCGATTGTAGAGAATCACAATCAAGTCGATGACTCCTTCAGTGCATCAAGCACTCCCTTCTGTGGGGAGAGCTTTCCCCGGACGCAGAATACAGTGAGGAATAAGCCGGCTAATATCAATGTGTCGATGTAGGGTTAGATGTAGTACAAGAGAGCTGAGTCAGTTACCTGTTCCGTGCTGTCGGACATACTTTTATGAGGAATTACAATAATTTATTTTAAAAGTAAGTAGAAAATTTCAAAAGTAGGAATTGACTGGAACTCAATTTATACAGTTTTGAAACAGTTATAATCGCATTTTCAACATATACACCCACTATGTATGAACTAACTATTCAATAACAATTGATGAATGACCAAAAAAGCATACATATACCATCATTTACTTTGTCCAATTCAGATTGAGACAATCACCGCACATATTTTTCATTGAAATTATAATCATGCACACAAAATGATTACTATCAACAGGCAATTAAGTGAAAAAATTCTAGGTGTAATGTTTTTTACAATTGTTATGAATGTTTGACCATTTTAGACATTTATTTTCAATTTCTTGTAATTCAGCTATAACGGCTCACCTGCACTTCCTACGATGCCCCCAATGGATATACCTCAAGGCCTGCCGTCGTGCAAGTAGGGTTGGTTAGCGGGTGTTCCCCGAAGGCAAAACTAAAACACAAATGATATTTCATGCAAAACTAAAACACTAATGATATTTCATTTTGATCATTTCAAATAAGAGGGATCTTGAAAGGATGAACCATGATCCAAATCCTGATTTTCCAATCACAATGCAAGCTAGATAGGTGTAGGATATGGTGAATCTTGTGTACCTTGAGGTCCGAAGCACCCTAAGCGATCAAAGACCGATCTGAGCACCTAGGTCCAATTGTTATGAATGTTTTGGAAAGAAAATAAAAACTAAGAAAATCTTAATTTTTAGAAAATCGTACTCTCAATTGGAGTGATTGAAGTGTTTTATATTTTAGTATTTTCATTTCTCTCGTGATTTTAGATCTAGCAAACTAAAATACTCACAATCAATTTGAATTTATATTAGTGTAATTTTTTATTTTTTAAAAATATAATGAAATTTTAGATTACTTTCACGTATACAAAATTTACTAACAAATAGTTGTTAAGTCCATAAATTCTAGGTTGCACATTATTTGTAAACTTGACAAAAATTTAAATGTTCTAGCATTTTCTTTTTATTTAGTTTTAACTCAACTTATGTGTCTGAAACTCTTATTAAAGCTCCCATAACTAACTTTTCATGAATAACATTACCAGAAATAGTCTCTGTTTAAGAACATATGGAGATTTTGGATCTAAAAAGAATTGTTGTTCATGATGTATTTTCCACACTTACTTAATTTAAACTATGCATGACACGAAATACAATGGATCACTATTCTTCATGCAAAAATAATGCTGAGGATGTAATTTGTGCAACAATCGTGCCAACACAAAGTATAATGGATCACTATGCTTCATGCAAAAACAATGCTAAAAATGTTATTTGTGGGACAATTATGCCAACATAACATAAAATGTACAACAACTAAAATAACTTTAATCTAGTTAAGATCTAATAAAACTTATTGTGTAATTTAATTAGTTTTTATCTCTCAGATATAACTTCCTAGCCAAACTATTGTCAAACTCCCCAGCAGATGTACTTCAAGCTTGGCTATTGTGCAAGCCAAGTATGTCGGCTTCTTGGTTGGAAACCAGGAAGCCAAGAAGCAGAGGCCCAAAGCTATCATAGTAGCTCCAACTTCTACTTCTTATCAAGTCTCGATTGTGGAGAATCACAATCAAGTTGATGACCCCTTCAGTGTATTAACCACTTCTTTCCGTGGAAAGAGCTTTCCCTGGAAGCAGAATGTGGTGAGGAATAAGCCGGCTGATATCAATGTGTCGATGCTAGGTCAGATGTAGTACATGAGGGCTGAGTACGTTACCTGTTCTGTGCTGTCGGCCATACTTTTATGAGAAATTAAAACAATTAATTTTAAAAGTAAAAAGAAATTTTCAAAAGTATGAATTGATGAAACTCAGATTTATTTAATTTTGAAAGATTTATAATCGTATTTTCAACATATACACCCACTCTTTATGAACCAATTATTCAATATAAATTGATGAATGACCCAAAACGCATACTCATACCATCATTTACTTTGTCCAATAAAGGGAAAGACTTTCATTGCATAGATTTTTCATGGAAAATATAATCCAACACACAAACTATTTACTATCAACAGGAAATTAAGTGCAAAATTTCTAGGTGTCACTTTTTTTTTACAATTGTGATGAAAGTTTGACCATTTCAGACTTTTCTTTTCTTTTCATTTTCTTATAATTAAGCTATAACAGCTCAGCTACACTTCCTACGAAGTCCCTACTGGATGTACCTCGAGCCCCGCTGTTGTACAAGTAGGGTTGGTGAGCTGGTGTTCCCCGAAGGTAACACCAAAACACTAATGATAGCAAATTTTGATCATTTCCCAAAAAATGAGCGGGATCTTGAACGGATGAACCACGATCTAAAGCTTGATTTTTCAATCACAATGCAAGCTGGTACCTCTTGTGTACATTGAGGTGTAATGCACCCAAATTGATCACAGACCGATCTGAGCACCTAGGTCTAATTGTTATGAATGTTATGGAAATATAATAAAAACTAAGGAAATCATAATTAAAATAATCGTAATCTCAATTGGAGTGATTGAAGTGTTTTATTTTTCAATATTTTGATTTCTCTCGTGATTTTAGATCTTGCAACTAATATACTCTTAATCAATTTGAATTTATATTAGTATAATTTTTTATTTTCTGAAAATATCATGAAATTTTAGATTACTTTCATGTAAACAAAATTTACTAACAAAAAGTTGTTAAGTCCATATATTATAGGTTGCACATTATTTGCAAATGTGACAAACATTTAAATGTTCTGACGTTTTCTTTTTATTTAGTTTTATCTCAACTTATGGCTCTAAAACTCTTACTAAGGCACCCATAATTAACCTTTCATGAATAACATTATCACAAATAGTCTTTGTTTAAGAAAATATGGAGATTTTGGATCTAAGAAGAATTGTTGTTCATGATGTATTTTCCACGCTCACTTCATTTGAACTGTGCATAACACGAAATACAACGGATCACTATGCTTCGTGCAAAAATAGTGCTAAGGATGCAACAATCGTGCCAACACGAATTATAATGGATTACTATGCTTTGTGCAAAAACAATGCTAAAAATGTTATTAGTGGGACAATTGTGCCAACATAACATAAAATGTACAACAACTAAAATAATTTTAATCTAGTTAAGATATTATCAAACTGATTATGTAATTTAATTAGTTTTTATCTCTCGGATATAACTTCCTAGCCAAACTTCAATCAAAGTCCCCACTGGATGTACTTCAAGCTTTCTCACTGTGCAAGCCAAGTCTGTCAGCTTCTTGGCTGGAAACCAGCATGAGCAGAAAGCCAAGAAGCAGAAGCCCGAAGCTATCATAGCACCTCCTACTTCCACTTCTTATCAAGTCTCGATTGTGGAGAATCTTAATCAAGTTGATGACCCCTTTAGTGCATCAACCATTTACTTTTGTGGGGAGAGCTTGCCCTAGACGCAAAATGGGGTGAGGAATAAGCCAACTGATATCAATGTGTTGATACAGGGTTAGATGTAGTACAAAAGAGATGAATAAGTTACCTGTTTCGTGCTTTCGGTCATACTTTTATAAGAAATTACAACAGTTTATTTTAATAGTAAATAGATAATTTCAAAAGCATAAATTGAACGGAATTCAAATTTATAAAATTTTGAAAGAGTTATAATCGTATTTTCATCATATACGGCCACTCTATATGAACCACCAATTCAATAACAAATTATGAATGACGAAAAAGGCATAAACATACCATCTTTTAGTTTGTCCAATATAGGTTGAGAATATCACCGCACAGATTTTTTATTGAAAATATAATCCAGTACACAAAATGATTACTATTAACAGGCAATTAAATGCATGATTTCTAGGTGTCACCTTTTTTTACAACCGTGATGAAATTTTTACCATTTAGACTTTTGTTTTCATTTTCGTATAACTCATCTATAACGGCTCAGCTGCACTTCCTACGAAACCCC
>JAULKM010099321.1:16693-48698 GCA_032355605.1 Rubia tinctorum
TTTTACCATTTAGACTTTTGTTTTCATTTTCGTATAACTCATCTATAACGGCTCAGCTGCACTTCCTACGAAACCCCCACTGGATGTACCTTGAGCCCCGTCCTCATGCAAGCAGGGTAGGCTAGCGGGTGTTCCCCGAAGGCAACACCAAAACACCAATGATAGCTCATTTTGATCATTTCCCCACAAATGAGAGGGATCTTGAATGGATGAACCACGATCCAAAGCCTGATTTTCCAATCACAATGCAAGCCGAATAGGTGCAGGAAATGGTGTCTCCTCCCTACCTTGAGGCCCGATGCAGTCTAAGCGATCACAGATCGATCTGAGCACCTAGGTCCAATTGTTAAGAAGGTTATGGCAAGAAAATAAAAACTAAGAAAATCATAATTTTTAGAAAATCGTACTCTCAATTGGAGTGATTGAAGTGTTTCATATTTCACTATTTTCTTTTCTCTCGTGATTTTAGATCTCGCAACTAAAATACTCTTAATCAATTTGAATTTATAATAGTGTAATTTTTTTAAATATAATGAAATGTTAGATTACTTTCATGTACACAAAATGTACTAACAAAAATTTGTTAAGTCCATATAATCTAGGTTGCACATTATTTGTAAACTTGACAAAAATTTAGGTGTTCTAGCCTTTTATTTTATTTCATTTTCTCTCAACTAACCGCTCCAAAAATCTTATTAATGCCCTGATATTTATTTTTTCATAAATAACATTTGCACAAATAGTCCCTGTTTAAGAAAATATTGAGATTTTGGATCTAAAAAGAATAGTTGTTCATGATGTATTTTCCACACCTCATTTGAACTGTGCACAACACAAAATACAACGGATCACTATGCTTCGTGCAAAAATAGTGCTAACGACGTAATTGTGCAACAATTGTGCCAACACAAAGTATAATGGATCACTATGCTTTGTGCAAAAACAATGCTAAAAATGTTATTTGTGGGACTGATATGAATCTCCTTGCGAATACTCTGGATTACAGAAAATAGGATCTTTGCTTAAACTAGGATTTCGGCCACACCTAGAATAACGCACGAAATTGCAGCGTTTAGCCCGCAGGGTACACTCAACTCTAACTTGTTATCTAAATAGCCCGCAGGTTTAGATCACAAGGGTTCTTTATAAGCGTCTAGCCTGCAGGGGACACTTAAAAATGAGATTGAAACTTAAATAGCCCGCAGGTTTAAGCAAAAATGAAGATAATGAGAATAACTCAAAATTTTGAATATTTGATTGATAAAATTGTGTTTAAAATCTCGGCTGACCTTCGCTTTAAATAGAGGTGAATTCGGCCAATCTCAATCTCAAACCCTAATAACAATCATAATCTAAATCAATCTCATGGCAGCTAAAAGGAAGCTAAAACCATATCTAACTAAAACACCAAAAATCAAATCCTACATCCTTACTCTCAGCTGCACCATGTCTTAGAATTAGACTGGAAAATATTACCTTATCTAATCTTACCAAATCTAATTCTAATCAGAATGAAACTGAACATGCTAAACCCTAATGAACTGTCTATTTTCGAACAGCTTCATAAGCCCATGTGGCCGAAACTATCAGTCCAAAACCCAAAAATAAAATTAATGTTACAATGATCACACTACCTCATTAAAAACCCAATGGGAAAAAGAGTATAGTGTTCTTCAAGTGTTGATGCAGGGTTAGATGTAGTACAAGAGAGATGAATCAGTTACCTGTTTCGTGCCGTCGGACACTTTTATGAGGAATTACAACAATTTATTTTAAAAGTAAATAGAAAATTTCAAAAGTAAGAATTGAATGGAACTCAAAATCATACAATTTTGAAAGACTTATAATCGTATTTTCAACATATATATGAACAAACTATTCAATAAAAATGATGAATGGCCAAAAACACATAGACATACCATCTTTTAGTTTGTCCTATTAAGGTTCAGGCAATTACCGAACAACTTTTTATTGATAATATAATCTGGCACACAAAATTATTATTATCAATAGGCTATTAAGTGCATGATTTCTAGGATTCACGTTTTTTTGCAATTGTAATGAAAGTTTTACCATTATAGACTTTTCTTTTAATTTCTTTTAACTTAGCTGCAACGGCTCAACTTCACTTCCGACGAAGCCCCTACTAGATGTACCTCGAGCCCAACAGTCGTACAAGCATGGTTGGCAAGTGGGTCTTCCCCGAAGGCCACACCAAGACACCAATGATAGAACATTTTGATCATTTCCCAACAAATAAGAGGGATGTTGAACGGATGAACCATGATCCCGAGCCTGTTTTTCCAATCGCAGTGCAACCTGAATGGATGCCGGATGTGGTGCCACCTAGGTCCAATTGTTATGAATGTTATGGGAAAAAAACTAAGAAAATCAAAAAATTTAGGAAAATCATAATTTTTAGAAAAATCATACCCTCTAATGGTGTGATTGAAGTGTTTTATATTTCAGTATTTTCATTTCTCTAGTGATTTTAGATCTAGCAAACAAAAATACTCTTAACCAATTTGAATTTATATTAGTATAATTTTTTAGTTTTGGAAAATGTCATAAAATGTTAGATTATTTTCAGGTATACAAAATTTACTAACAAAAAGGTGTTAAATCCATGCATTCTAGGTTGCACAATATTTGTGAACGTGAATTTTTTTAAAACATTCTAGCCTTTTCATTTTATTTCATTTTCTCTCCACTGACTACTCAGAAACTCTTATTAATGCCCCCATAATTAACCTTTCATGTATAGTATTAGTACAAAAAGTCTATGTTTAAGAAAACATTGATATTTTGGATCTAAAAAGAATTGTTGTTCGTGATGTATTTTCCACACTTATTTCATTTGCACTCTACATAACACAAACTATAACGGATTACTATGATTCATGCAAAAACGGTGCCAATAAGTAATTTGTGCAACAATTGTGTCAATACAACATAAAAGATTCAGGAACTAAAATAACTTTAATCTTGTCAAGAACTTATCAAACTTAATAAATAATTTACTTAGTTGTTATCTTTTAGTTATAATGGCCCAGCCCAACTTATATTGTTTATTTGGTTTCGATTTTGGGGAATCACAATCACATCGATGACCCCTTCCATGCATCTACGACTTCTTTCTGTGGTTAGAGCTAGCCCTCGATGCAGAATGGTGTGAGGAATATGGCAGATGATATCAATGGGTCGATGCAGGGTTATATGTAGTACAAAAGAGCTAGATAAGTTATCCGTTTCGTGCTTTCAGACATACTGTTACGAGGGATTACAAAATTTTATTTGAAAAGTAAATAGAAAATTTCCAAAGTATGAATTTCATGGTACTCACGTTTATAGAATTTTGAATGATAAATAAACGTATTTGAATACATACATCCACTCTATATGAACTAACTATTCGACAAAAATTAATTAATTACCGAAAAACGCATGCACATACCATCTTTTGGGTTTGTTCGATTAAGGTTTATACAATTGCCGCAGAGATTTTTCATTAAAAATAGAATCCAGCACCCAAAATCATTACTATCAACAAGCAATTAAGTGCATGATTTCTAGTTTTCACATTTTTTTGCAATAGTGGTGAACGTTTTATGTTTCAAAATTTCTTTTCATTTTATTTTCTCTCAGATACAATCGCTCAACTGCACTTCCGACGAAGCCCCCCTGGATGTAACTCGAGCTTTTCCATCGTGCATGCTGAGCTGGCAAGCGGGTGTGTGCGCTCCGCGAAGTCCACACCAAAACGCCAATGACAGATCATTTTTTTACTTTGCCAAGAAATGTGAGGGATCTTGAACGGATGAATCATGGTCCAGAGCTTGATTTTCCAATCTCAGTGCAAGCGGAATACGTGTCGTATGTGGTGCCGATTCATGACCTTGAGGCCAAATGCACTCTAAGCGATCATAATCCGACCTGAGTAGCTAAGTCATATTTTTATGATTGTTATGGAAAGAAAATGAATACTAAGAAAATCATAATTTTTAGAAATACTAATCACCATTGGTATGATTGAAGTGGTTTATATCTCAGTGTTTTCATTTCTCTCGTGATTTTTGATCTTGCAAAAAAGAAAATACTCTTAATCAAGTTAAATTCATATTGGTGTATTTTTTTAATTTTTTTTTGGAAAATATCATTAAATGTTAGATTACATTCATTCATACGAAATTGACTAACAACAAGTTGTTAAGTCCATGTATTCTAGGTTGCACATTATTTGTATACGTGACAAAATTTTAAACGTTCTAGCCTTTTCTTTTTATTTCATTTTCTCTCCACTAATCACTCAAAACCCCTTATTAATGCACCTTCCTTTCATGTATAACATTAGCATAAATAATCTCAATTTAAGAAAACATGGATAGTTTGGATTTTAAAATAATTGTTTTTCGGGATGTATTTACCACACTTACTTCATTTGCACCTTGGATAACTCAAACTATAACAGATCATCCTGCTTTGTGCACCACAAATTATAACCGAACTCTATAATTCGTGAAAAAATAGTGCTAACAATGTAATTTGTGTAATCATCTTGCCAACACAACATAAAAATTCTGCAACTAAAATAAATTTAATCTTGTTAAGATCTTATCAACCTTATTAAGTAATTTACTTAGTTTTTATCTCTCAGATATAACGACCCAGTTACACTAGCGTCGAAGTTCCTACCGGATGTACCTTGAGCTCTTCCTTCACACAAGCCAAGTTGGCCAGCTTCTTGACCGCAAACCATCATGAGCGCAAAACCAAGAAGCAAGAACCCAAAGCCATCATAAGCGCAAAACCAAGAAGCAAGAACCCAAAACCATCATGGCAGCTCCACCATCTGTTGCTTATCCGGTCTCGATTGTGGATAATGACAATCACGTCGACGACCACTCCCGTGCATCCACCACTTCCTTCCATGATGAGAGTTGGCCCTCCATGCAGAATGCTATGAGGAATAAGCTAACTGATATCAATGTGTCGATGCAGGGTTAGATGTAGTACAAGAAAGCTGAATCAGTTAGTTGTTTCTTACTTTTTGACATACTCTTATGAGGGATTACAACAAAAAAAATTAAAAGTGAATAGAAAATTTCAAAAGTAATAATTGCACGGCACTCACGTTTATACAATTTTGAACGAGTAATAATATTATTTCAATATATACATCCACTATGTATGAACCAATTATTCAATAAAAATTGATGAATGACCAAAACATTCACGCACTACCACCTTTTAGGTTTGTCCGATTAAGGTTTAGACAATCACAGCAAAAAACTTTCTTTAAAAATATTATCTAGCACACTAAATCATTGCATGATCTCTAGGTGTCACATTTGTTTTGCAATTGTAACGAACATTTTACCATTTTAGACTCTTTTTTCATTTTCTTTTCTCTTAGCCATAACAGCTCAACTGTACTTTCAACGAAGCCCCATTAGATATACCTCGAGCCCATCCATCGTGCAAGCTGAGTTGGCAAGCGGGTTCTCCTCGGAGGCCACACCAAAACGCCAATGATAGAATATTTTGGTCATTTACAACCAATGTGAGGGATCTTGAACGGATAAACCATGGTCAAGAGCCTGATTTTCCATTCTCAGTGCCAGTTGAATAGGTGCCGGCTGTAATTCCTCTTTAGGACCTTGAGGCCCGATGCACTCTAAACGATCATAGTCCGACCTGAGAACCTTAGTCCAATTGTTATGAATGTTATGGCAGGAAAATAAATACAAAGAAAATCAACATTTTAAAAAATTGTACTCTCCATTTGAGTGGTTGAAGTTTTTTTATCTCAATATTTTCATTTCTCTCGTGATTTTAGATCCAACAAAAAAAATACATTAATCAATTTGAATTTATATTGATGTAATTTTTTATTTTTGAAAATATCATGAAATATTAGATTACTTTCATTTATACAAAATTTACTAACAAGAAGTTGTTAAGTCCATGTATTCCAGGTTTCACATTATTTGTAAATGTGACAAAAATTTAAATGTTCTAGCCTTTTCTTTTTTATTTCATTTTATCTTCACTAACCACTTAATAACTTTTATTAATGCACCAATAATTAACCTTTCAAGTGTAAAATTTGCACAAATAGTAGTTGTTTAAGAAACATGGAGATTTTGGATCTAAAAATAATAGTTGTTCATGATTTATTTTTCACACTTACTTCATTTGCACCGTGCACATCAATTAAAACGGATCACTATGTTTCATGCAAAAATAGTTCAAACGATGCGATTTGTGCAACAATTGTGCCAACACAAACTATAAAGGATCTCTATACTTCATGTAAATATAGTGCTAACAATGTAATTTGTGCAACAATCGTGCCAAAATAACATAAAAGATTCAGTAATTAAAATAACTTTCATCTTGTTAAGATCTTATCAAACGTATTAAGAAATTTACTTAATTTTATCACTCGGATATAACAGCCCATCCACACTACCATCGAAGTCCCCACCGTATGAACCTTGAGCTTTGGCGCCGTGCAAGCCAAGTCAGCCAGCTTCTTGGCTGGAAACCAACATGAGCCGAAAGCCAAGAAGCAGAAGCCCGAAGCCATCATAGTAGCTCCAACTTCTATTGCTTATCCGGTCTCGATTGTGGAGAACCACATTCACGTCAATGAACCCTTCCATGCATCCACCACTTCCTTCCGTGGTGAAATCTTTCCCTCGATACATAATGAGGTGAGGAACGAGCCAGTTGATATCAATGTGTCAATGCAGGGTTAGATGTAATACAGGAGAGCTGAATCAGTTACTTGTTTCTTACTTTCGGGCCTACTGTTATGTTTATTACAACAATTTATTTTAAAAGTAAATAGAAAATTTCCAAAGTATGGATTGCATAGCACTCACGTTTATACAATTTTGAAAGAGTATTAATCATATTTCAACATATACATCTAGCCTCTATGAACCAACTATTCAATAAGAATTGATGAATGACCAGAAAATGCATGTGTGTACCATCTTTTAGGTTTGTCCGATTATGGTTTAAACAATCGTTGCACATATTTTTCATTAAGAATATAATCCAGCGCACAAAATCATTACCATCAACAAGCAATTAAGTTCAAGATTTTTAGGTGTCACGTTTTTTTTTGTAATTGTGATGAATGTTTAACAATTTTAGACTTTTCTTTTCATTTTCTTTTCTCTCAGCTATAACAGCTCAAATGCACTTCAGATGAAGCCCCTACTGGATGTACCTCTAGCCCTGCCATCATGCAAGCTGGGTTGGCAAGCTGGGTTGGCAAGTGGGTGCTCCTTGAAGGCCACACCAAAACGCCAATGATAGCACATTTTGTTCCTTTCCAACAAATGTATGGGATCTTGAATGAAGGAACTGTGGTCCAAAGATTGATTTTTCAATCTCAATGCAATCTGAATAGGTGCTGGATATGGTGCCTCTTCAGGACCTTGAGACCCGATGCACTTTAAGCGATCATGGTCCGACCTGAGGCCCCAGGTTAAGTTGTTATGAATGTTATGGCAATAAAATAAATACTAAGAAAATCATATTTTTTTAGACAATTGTACTCTCCATTGGTGTGATTGAAGTGTTTTATATCTCAGTATTTTCATTTCTCTAGTGATTTCAGATCTAGCAAAAATTATTCTTATTCAATTTGAATGTATAATAAAATGTAAGATTCCTTTCATATATACAAAATTACGGTTACACATTATTTGTAAACGTGACAAACATTTTAATGTTTTAGCCTTTTCTTTTTATTTCATTTTCTCTCCACTAACCAGTTAGAAACTCTTATTAATGCACCTATAATTAACCTTTCATGTATAACATTCGGACAAACAGTCTCAGTTTAAGAAAACATGGAGATTTCGGATCTCAAACAAAATTTTGTTCCTAATGTATTTTCCACACTTACTTTAGTTGCACCATGCATAACATGAAAAATAACGGAATACTATGCTGCGCGGAAAAATAGTTCCAACGATATAATTTGTGCAACAATTTTGCCAACACAAACTATAATGGATCACTATACTTTGTGCAAATAAAGTGTGATCGTGCCAACGCAACATAAAAGATTTAGTAACCAAAATAAGTTTAATCTTGTTAAGATCATATCAAACCTCCAAAGCAATTTACTTAGTTTTTAATGTCCTTATACCACTTAACTTATGTGCAATATTAATAAATTTACATTGTTTTAAATGTTTTTATAACAATTTTTAAAAAATGACTAATAAAAATCATCACGCAACAAGCATCAATACCCGATCAACAACAAAACTTTTTATAACTAATCATCCCCAAAACCAAAGAGGTGCTTAAATTTACATTATCCATTCAAAATTCACATGCAAAAAATCGTCAAAAAACACCCACTTTACCCATTGCTAATTATGAAAAAATCATCCTTGTCGTCATTGTTGTCGTATCAAAGTTTCAGAGCATATTCTTTCTAACCAACGTCGATTTTGTCCAGTCACCACTTCGTTCCTTCTTCGCCTCATCCTGGCATTATCGCCATCCTCATCTCCTCACCGCCATCCTGGTGGGGTTTGTATCTCGCCTTCGTCGATGTCGTTGTAGTCATGGGCTATAGATTGAATCGATTAGAGAGCATTTAGTTATAGGGGTTAGAGATGAAATCGATTGAATCTGGGTTAGATAACGAGGATTGGAAACCAAGTTTGGAGTTTGAATGGTGCTTTGAATCGAAAGATCGGAAGAACATGGCAGTAATAATATTGATGTTTTGGTTTTTTGCCTTAGCCGATTTGTTGTTTTAGGGACAAATAGATTGGGGTTTTGTTGTTTGGGCCAACCAACCCAAAACTAAATGAGAGTTGTTTTTTAATTTTTCTTAATAAGGGTAACCTTGTCTTTTTCTATCAATATTTCCCGTAGTATTTTTAAATTCAGAATGTGTGCAGCTTATGTTGTGACATACCAAAAAGAAAAGTGTGCAGATTATGTTAGGACATGGAGAGTGGGATATTCTATGTATATATATATATATACATACACATACACACATTGATTTGAAGCATATGGGAACTAGCTTGGGTTGTAAAACAAATTAGGTCCAAAATTATTGAGTATAAATAATTATAAATACACATTTTCTTAGAAATAATAGTCATGGGATAGGGTTTAAGGATTCTCGTTCATTTTTTATTGAGTATAAATTAACGTTTTTATATTTAGTATAAATTGACAAATTAAGATAATTTTATATTAAAGATGAATGGAATTAACCGTCTTACACAAAGATTGTAAAGATTACATAATCTTATAAATATCATACGATAAAGTCAAAGAGTATACACTATTGTAGGAGGTGCCGGAGGTTATATTGGACCATTAAAGGACCTTTGAAAGTGCCTTTAATGGTTCCGCCTTTAATCAACCAGAAAAGATGGTGGTTCCGAGAACCGCCTTTAATGGTTCCTATTTGTTTTTTAGGGACAAATAGACTAGGGTTTCGGTGTTTGGGCAAACTCAGCCTAAAATTAAATGATTCTTTTTTAATTAATTTTTAATAAGGTTAACCTTGTTTTTTTTCTATCAATATTTCTTGTAGTATTTCTAAATCTAGAAAGTGTGTAGTTCATGGTGTGACATACCAAAAAGCAAAGTGTGCAGTTTATGTTGGGACAGAGAGAGTAGGAACATTATGGGAACCAGCTTGGGTTGTAAAATAGGTCATCTCCCAAAAGTATTGATTGTTCCATGAACTCAAAAATTAATATCAGAATCGAACATACACATTTTCTTCGAAAAAATGGTTATGGAGATGGAGCTTCGAGGATTCTCATTCATTTTTTATTGAGTGTAAATTGAAAAATTAAGAGAATTTTACACCAAAGATGACAGGAAATGACCATCTAACACAAAGATTGCTAAGATTACATAATTTCATAAATATTTTACAATAAATTTGAAGACTATACACTAGTGTAGGAGGGGCCTATTACAGGCTGTCATATTAGACCCTTAAAGTCACTTTCTAAGTACCTTTAATGGTTCCGCATTTAATCAACAAGAAAAGAACGCGGTTACAAGAACCGCCTTTAAAATAGGCAACGAAGGCGGAAATAAACTACCTTTAGATCAGGGTTAGAGCCACCTTTAATTGTTTCTGAGATCGGAATCTTGGGTTTGTACCTCATACATTACACACAATTTCTGAGCTTGGAAACATCCTTATTTCAGAACTCCGAACCTTAGCAATTGCTGAAATTAAATTTAGTTTCTATCCTCTTGTCTTATTTCCTTCCCTTTTTTGAAAACTTTTCACAGCGTAATTTTTTTTCACAACATTTTCGAGCTCGGAAATTGTATCGTGTGAGCTATTTCCGAATTTGAAAATTGTAATCTTACACATTGATATGTTTCTCCTTGCAAAAACTCTGGATTGTAGAATTTTATATCTTTAATTAAACGAGGAATTTCCCAAACCCTAGTATAGCCACACAAATTGCTAACAACTAGCCCTTGGAATTTCTCTCAATTTTCAAGATTTATGACACTAACTAGCCATAGGATTAGCTCAAAAATCAAAGATATTGATACTTAATTAACCCGCAGGATTAAGCCACAGTGAAGAACACCTGCAAACAAAAGAGTATGAACTCAAAATTCTGAATATGTGATTGATAAAAAAGTTTTGTAATGGCTCGGCCAAACCCCTTTATTTATAGGGTAAAATTCGACCAAAAACCCTAATCTGAAATAGAATCTAAATTAACTTATGGTATTTTTAAGAAGCTATACCCATATCTGACAAGAATACCTAAAATAAATGGCTATATGGCCGAATTCATCAAGAAGTGATCTTGAATGAATATTGTCTTATTTAATCTTACCAAATCTAATTCTAATCTGAATAAAACTAAATATATTAAAACCCTAATGGACCTGATTTTTGAAATTAAGCTCTTCAAAGCCCACATTGCCGAAACTCAATTTCAAAAATCCAAAATGAAATAATTTTACAATAGTTAATAATGATCACGATACCTCATTAAAAATCCGGTGGGAAAAAAGAGTATAGTGTTCTTCATAATGTCTTCACTTCCTCAACACTTTTGAACAATTAATTCAAGAACTTGTCGAAGTTGATTTCTCCATTAATTCCATCATGAAGGTAATCCATAAAAGCATTTAAAGCAACATCTCTAAACTTTGTTCTTGCCCTAGTCATAGGAATAACTCTGTCACTTAGAGGATCCCGAACATAACCTTTAAATGTTTGATCAAGTCGTGGAATGTCTTCATCTATGGTTGTGTAGTCTTGGAAACTCCATCATTCCCTATGTGTTTGAAAGATTTCACCCTCGAAACTGAATCATCTTCAAAGGTAAATGGAGACAAATTAGCAACATGGAAAGTAGTACAAACACCATAGTCTCCTAGAAAAGCAATCTTGTAAGAATTATCATTCACACCCTCCAACACTTTAAAAGAAACATCACTACGCGGACTTAATTAAGATTTTCGAGCATTCGGAAACTCTCCTTGCCAAATGCACTCAGAACCAGTCATCTACTTTGAACGTCATCAAATTTTGGCCATTATTTGCATTTTGTAATTGTTTTAAAAAATTGTAATTGTCTCATGTAATTGTTTTAAAAAATTTGCCTTCTTTTCTCTATCAATATTCCTAACCTGTTTAAACTTCAAAGGAACTAAATCAAGAAGTGTAGTAGGTAGAAATTCACAAACAATTTAAAATGGAGGTAAAGAAGTAGTAGAATGAACAAAGCGATTATAAGCAAACTATGCTATCAGAATGCATGCCAATTCTTAAAGATCTTCTATACTAGGGCACGCAGAATAGTGCCTAGTGTTTTATTTATAACCTTTGTCTGGCCATCAGTTTGAGGATGAATAGAAGTATAAAATATCAACTTTTTCCTTATCTTGCGCCACAAGGTATTCAAAAAGTATAATAAAAATTTAACATCACGATCAAAGACAATGGATGCAGGAATGCCATGTAGTCGAACAACTTCTTTAATAAATAAATCCACAAAATTGTTTGCATCATCTAGCTTCCTACAAGGAATAAAGGGTGCTATTTTTTAATATCAATAATCAATCAAAAATATAGAATCATTACCTGATTGAGATAGTGGTAAACCGAGGACAAAATCCATGGAGATATCAACCCAAGGATGTGTAGGAACAGGTAAGAGCGTGTATAACCCATGAGGCTTAGTTTTTGACTTCGCCTTCAAGCAATCAATACAATTCCTATCAACATATAGTGTCATTTTCGGTTAGAAGAAGTGTTCTTGCAACAAATTATATGTTTTAACTGCACCAAAATGACCCATTTAACCACCCCGAATGAGCTTCTCTAACAATTAATTCACGCATAGAACACTGAGGAACACATAATCTATTATCTCTAAACAAGAAACCATCATGCCGAAAAAACTTCTCATAAGCACCATTTTCACGTGCAGCACAAACAAATAAAAAATCAGGATCAGAGAATATAATTCTCGTACGAATGAAAACCCTAACATAATGAATTCCAATCGTGTAAGTAGAACATGTGTATAAATCAAAGCATCAGCAACAACATTTTCTATTCCCCTCTTGTAACACAGCACATAAGGAAAAAGTTCAATAAAATTAGACCATTTCACATGATGCTCATTCAACTTCATCTGACTCTTAAAATATTTCTTTATGCAATAAATAATTTTGCCAAGTCTCTAATGCATGCACGATTGCATAAAATTCTTTATCATAAATATGATAATTAAGAGCAACGCCCTTCTAACTTTTCACTAAAGTAAGTTATAGGTCGATTCTCTTGCATCAAAACAGCACAAATACAAACACCAGAAGCATCACAGTGAATCTCAAAAGTACCATTAAAATCAGGTAAAGCAAGAACAGGAGCATTACAGTATCATACTTTCAAAAACTCCCAATTCCACCTTATGTAAGTCTTAGAATGCCTTTCTAGGAAATCGTCTAGGCCTATTTGGCTTAGCAAATAGGTGACGGGCTCAAGTAGACTTAGAGCTCCCAAGGTTTCCTTGCATGCAAACTTCGTCTCCAAAATGGTCCTCTTCGGGCTATTTAGGCACCTCCACATATGGGCCGCACTCCCGGAAATGTTGGTTAACCCCATGAATTCCTCAACGACGGGCTGGAAGGGAGGAAATTTTTGGGCTCTCGTCTCCCAACCTTGGCCAACTTCTTCCCTTTGTCAACCCAGGAAGTTGTTCCCTTGTCCGGCCTACTTCTCTTTGAAGCCATTCTATCACAACAAGAAGAAGGTGGTAATGCAAGAATACAGAAAGGCCTGCATCAAGTATCATTCAAGAAGAATACTCTTTCTAAATAGCCAACACATTCCAAAGCATGCTACTTCAACATAAAAGCTATTCAATCAAGAATCATTCTTCCTAAACAACAAACTCATAGCAAATCATAGAATCCCATCAAGAAAATTATGCAATAAAAAATAATCCCTCCTAAACAACCACAATCAATGAAGATCATATCATCAAAGTACAAGAACATATACTTCCCCCACACTTAGTTCAATAAAAGATTATTCATATAACCCAAGTACTTCCCCAAAATCACATAAATTTTTCGAACATCATGCTTTTCATCACAACACCATTATGCTAAATAAAGTAAGCAAACATAAATTTCAAAGGATTACCCGCAATTTGAAGCCTAGAGCTCAAAAATCCACACAAGAAGAAGCAAAAAAGCTAATTTTTGAGAGAAAAAGCTTCATATTTTGAGTTTCACCAAGGTGAAGTGAGAGTGAGTGTCCTTAAGGGACTAGAATGAGCTAAATGATTCCTCTGGCTAGGAGAATGTACTATGAACTCTTATTTTCAGAAATATATGCTCCTCTAAAAGAAGGTAATTTAGGAGGGAGGTACAAAGGAGATAAGGATGACATAATTGAAAATAGAATCTCTAGGGGACAAAAGTACCAATTAATTATTGCCTAAGGGAGGTGATGATGTTTATTATAGTACTATTTACATCAACAATCCTGGGGAATAAAAGATTTGCTGAATTAATGGGCCAAAAATGCATGTTTTGGCTTAAAATTTCTATTTTTTGAAAATATATATTTTGACCCACCTACAACACATCACAACACAAGGCAATGACACCTAGAGCCTTGTGTTGAGAGGGCCTGACATGAGGCTGCCTCGTGCTGAGGGGTCTGGTACGAGGCTTCCAGTGAACAGGGCCTTGTTTCCCTAGGCCTCCATTTTTTTAAAAGACTTTGTCACTCAACAAATCCTATTTCAATTTAACCACAAAACACAAAATTTGAACTCAAACTTATCAATAAAAAAGAGCATCACCCCAAAATCCTTTGTCGCACATAAAAAACATGCAAAAACTATCTACCAAAAAATCAAAACATGGAAAGAAATAGCATTGTATATTTATTGTTGTCATCGCAACTTTTTTCATGCATTTAAATAAAAAATAACCTGCCGCTGGGTCCCCGGAGTCTCCATCGGAAACTCCACCCACGATGACATCCTCGTGGAGGGGTCTCCACAAAGTGTCATTCTTACCTTTTAGCGATTTACTCGCCATAGAGAGTGAATATCCATACCTAGCTAATGTTGAGTCCTTAGCTTATTCCTTGGGTTAAGGAGGCGGTCGAGGAATTTTTATGTCCTCTCCACTCTCCACTAACTGCTACATGTTAGGGAGCATAGAAAAACAATACAAGATAGACATGTTATCATTAACATTATGCAAAGCATGAGTCTCATCGACAGGATCATCACAATTAAAGAGCAAAGTGGGGTTTAATTCACCACTCTCATAATGATCTCATCATCTAGGAGATCATCCTTGTTAATCATGGAAGGTTTTTCACATTGAGCAAGTTCTTCACACTAAGTTATGCATTTGCATACAAGAGAGGGAATAGGTGAAACATGGTTAGACTTATAGATATCAAATCCCACCTTATCAATGTCATCCTCTAGGGACAGTGTTCCCAAATGAACATCTATCTTAGTCTTTGATGGTTTGAGAAAATGTCTCCCCAAAAAAATTGAGGGTGCACCACCATCATGCACTACTGAAGGACATAGAAGCCTGTCGAAAACTAAATTTCCTACTCTAACCATTAAGTACTTAACTAAACCTCGAGGGCTACCTTAGGAGTGATCGGATAATTGGACGGTTACCCTAGTTTCCTTAACCTCGCCTATGTCTAGGTTTTCATAAAGGCTAGAAGGGATCACATTAATAGATGCTCCTAAGTCAATCATAACATTTGTCACCAATTTTTTACCTAAGGATATAGGAACATGCTCAATCAAATCCAAAATTAGAATACTAACCTCAACCTTATCGAAGATCTTGCTAATGTGTTCATTGTTGGTTGCCAACTTCGGCCTTCCCCTAAGTGCACTAAGGAAAGGTGGTAGAGGATTCACCCTCACCTCGGGTGTAGAAAGCCCTTTGACGGGCTGCTCCTCTACAACCATCTCACGCTCCTCCAAGTTGGTCTTGTTGCTTTCCACAATTAAGTCGTCCTCTTGCAAAATTTCCTTCTCGGACTCACGCACCTCTTTCCCACACCTTAGATTCAATGCGCTCAGATTTATTGGGTTGATCTCTAGTTAGGAAGGGAGCTTGCCATACTCTTTCGCCTCAAGTTGGCTCACCAAGGTGGCAAGTTGCCCGACTTGGATTTCAAGGTTCTTGATTCTTGAAAAAGCCCTAGTCCCAAGATCATGGATCTCAAGCCTTGTGCACTCCACGAAAACATCTTGTTTCTTAGCCAATTGGGAAGGACTATATTATTTTTTGGTCTCTAACATGTACCACCCCAGATCTACGATCCACTTGCTCAACGCAAGTATCTAGTCAGGCCTGTACACGTTACCATAATCCAGGTGGTCGGATTACTTAAATGCAGTAACGAGTAAAAAAAGATTATGTTGCAGAAATTTAGAAAATTCAAAACTAAGCTTGCTATTACAGTAAAAGTCTTAATACAAGTATTGGACTTGAGTTTTAACTGAAGTAAAGGAAAAAGTTCTAATGGATCCGGTAAGGATCTCTTTTACATTAATATTTTACACAAATATAATACAACATAAACTAAAAGATTCTAAAGGTCCCTCCAGGATCCTTCCTCAAAGGAAGTAAAGGCAGCATTGTACTTCACTCTAACGGCTCAGCTACACCTGTTAGGGCTGTTTAAACTAGGGTAAGCTCCTTGTTTAGTGAGATTCCATCGCCAATAATTACCAAGTTATATTTAGTGAACACATAATGCAAATAGCCAGATAAATCCTAGCACATAGTAAAAGGATACGGGTGGGTTATGCCAAGACGCAGTCAAGTTCCCATATGGCTAATGTGACTGGCATCGGGGCATAAACCCTTCTGCGGTGCCTGAAGGGTATCACGATCCAAAAATCCATATTCGTCAACCACGCCTAATATGTTCAGTTACGAGCTCGTATCAGTACCAATTGGTTATGCTAGCATACCAAAAATGCCACGACCAGCCGATTTAGTCGTACGGTCCGGTCAATACCGTTCCCTGCCAAACTAGACCGATCTACAATCGCATCGGGAACCCCGATAAACAGAGACAAGTAATCAAGTAGCATGCGGTCAAATTTGATATGGCAAGATAAAATACAAGCCGGTCATCCACATATAATCAGTAATTAAATTCACATAGTATCATAACAATTCAGCACAGTATGATAAAGTACACGCCATACTTAATTATCCTGAAACAAAATAATAAACATGGAACGAGTATAATATTTATAAACATTTCATACATTATACAAAATTCTCAAATAACACATTTAAAATTAACTGACATAAATTGCAAGCAATCATAAATTTTAATTCAATTTATCCTAGAGCTATGAAACACTCACTTTAATTGGACGAAACTTCTATGTTTTGATCCATCACAACTTCATCGTTTTTGTTCGACCGCCTCTTTCCCTGAAATCTGAATCTTGTTTGGAAAGGGGTTGATTTATTTTGATGAAATCAGAAACCTCCCCTTATTTATACTCCATTCTTGGCCTAAAGGCCTCATTTCCTCTAATCCAAATGGGACACGTGTCTCGTTTTGAGTACATTAAAGAATGACAAGGCTTATGCCTTTCCTGTTCTTGGTATAGTTAGGAGACACGTATGTGTCCCTGGGGTGATTAATCACCCTAATTCATTTTCAATATATTATTATTTATATTTTATTTATATTAGTATTATTAATTTTGTTAAAATTATCAATTATAAAATTTATAAACATCACATTAACTTTCTTGTTTTTCTCTCTCTTTTTGTAATCCGATTTGTTTGTTTAATTATTTAGTATTATTATATTTTTCTTTTTATGTTGTGACACGGGTATACAATTATCGATGCATTGATTTCGGCTGTAGTTATGACATTTCGAGAGCTTATATATGTTTCCATGATGTTATATTGATTAAATTATTTTTAATCATAATTTATTATATAAACATTTAATTAGTGACAGAAATTACTATTCTTACCATTATTATTATTATTATTATTTCTATTGTTATTGTAATTATTAAATATACGAGTTTTAGTTCTCGCTTCATTTTTGGCGTATTACATCTCGATAGGATTCTCCTTACTTTCTTAACAATATGCACCTTCACCTAATGTACTAAAGATATATATAATAAGTTTAGCATTTTACATTATTTATAGATTTTGTATTGTTTAAGTTTAAACTTATAACGAAGAATAGTCTAACGAATTAAATAAATGAGATTTTTTGGGTTTAATTTCACTTTACATATGTAAAAAATTCGTTGAGGGTGGGGGGTTTACATAACATATGATCGTATACTATGTTTTGGTCCACGCGGCCAATACCGCTTCCTTTCAGTACCCAACATATTTAAAATAATTTATATGGTCCCCAGAAGACACAGTGTTGGTCAGTTGGTCTCGGTCGGCTGGTTTGTGCCGACTTCCATTTTTGACGTTGTTGAACTCCAATTCCGCCTTTCTTTGGCTCAATTCCATGGACTACCACGCTTTTGGTATGTGGCCTTCTGTTTACCACCATTCTTGCAAATAACCTTCAAATATCTTCTAGCATTCTTGCGAAAAACCTTCAAATATCTTCTGCCACCCTCACTGATGACCTTGTACAATATGATATCAAAATACTCACCAGCAACCTAATAATAAGCTCACAAAAGAAAATCTAGGTGCCATGAATACAAAATGTCCATTAGATTCAATTAAGTTTACAAAACTCAGAATTAAGATAGGAAAACCAACAATGATCATCTAAACCTAACTAAAACTAGCAATCATCCAAGAAAAACATGATAACAACGTGTCAAATGCATTGGTTATATCATGAAATAAGGTGCACATCAGAATTACTTTATTTTGTTCTTTGTTAGTAGTAGTTTAGTTTTGCTCCAAAATGTTTTTTTTTGTACTCTTGTAAGTTTTATTTTCAATTGTAATAGTGAAGCTACAATTTTCTTAATTCGAATCCACCGTGCAAAAAGCGGCACAAAAATTAGAAGTCATTTATAGATTATTATACTCCATCCGGGCAGGTTCAATGTATTTTGAGGCATGTGTAAAAAAAAAATTGGGTTTTTACTATTTTTTATGGATATAAAATTATGGAATTAATTTTTTAAAAATTTAGTTTTCGATAAATTATTTTAAAAATGGAATCAATAATTAGAATAATAAAATTTAAATAGTGAAGCAACCAAAACTCCAATGTTAGTATTTTCAATCCTAATTTAACAAGTTTATAAATTTTCAGTTCATTGAATCACTAAATACACAAATGAGATTATAGAACTATGCACGGTAATATTTCTAAATCACATTAATTTGCATACGAGAACTAGCGAAAATAAAATGGAACACAATTTTTTACAAGCTGTTGTTGAAATTTGATTTCATTGGTCCGTATAAACCAAAGAAAAAGAAGTGGGAAGGAATAGAAAATGAGAGAAACTTGTGCGGGGGAGTTGAATTAATATAACAATAATAATGTAGTAAGAAAAAGGATCGACTTCAAAATCGAAGTGCTATAGTACTATGCAAAGAAAGAAAAAGCATTCTTCAAATAAACCCAGCCCTGCCGCCACCGCCACATGCACCCACCACCACTACCTCCTCCTCTAGTCACCACCACCTCCTCTGCTTAGAACCATTGGCTCCGCCACCAGAATCCCAGCCCCGCCGCCACCTCCTCCACTAGAAACCCAAGTCCCATCGCCAATCCCCGTCACCCAGAAACCCTAGCCACCACCTCTCCCTCAGCACCACCTCTCCCCCGCCACCTAGACCGCTCAATTATAGCCCCCCAACATTGCCCCTGAACTCCAATTCTTCATTAACCCTAACAAAGATGGCAACCACCACCACCACTACTATAGCCTTCGATGCAGCTACTAATTTTCAAAAGTCGCTCCACCAGCACCAGCCGCACGAGTCCCTTATCGCCAATAGTTCCAGCTTCGATCCGAGTCAAACCATAACTCACCACCGCATAATTTTACCCCATTGCCAAGAGTCCCAACATTGATCGACGTCGATCCAGAACCTACCGTCGCATGATTGTCCCCCGTTGCCAAGAGTTCGGACGTCGATCTAGAACCCGTAGCCGCACGATTGTCGTCAAGAGTCTCGGCAATGGTGGTGGTGGGTTGAGCAGTGGATGTGTGGTGGGGGGCATAAGAGAAAAGGATGAGAACGTGGAAAGAGATTAAAAGTTGGAAGTTAATAGTGTCTTTTCTGATTTTAATTTTTTTGGATTTTTTATCTCAATGGTGTATAATGTTCATTCCACCTATTTTTGGCCAATTTGGCCGTTGTCATTTTGGTCAACAAAATTCACAGTTATTTTGGTACTTTCAAATTTTACAAGGTCATTTATGTACTTTCGACCAAACATAGGGTCAAAACGCATTTTTTAAAAAATAAAAAGAAAAACTTGCCCACTTTATTAAGTGATGACAAAAAATTTGGGCACTCTCAAATTTTTGTCATCACAGCAGGTGCACAACCCGCACTGCCTTTGGGCCAGCCATATCCTCCATCCGTCTCAGTGCAAACTACACACTTAGATTTTCATTAAGTTGACTCAAAATATGTTTAATTCTTAATATCTTTCACGAATGGTAGTTGAAATTTGTTAAAAATTTGATATTTTTAAAAATATACTTTATAACGAATCTAAGAATGTATCACTCAATAGCAATTATACTTATAAACTAATTTTATTTTATGATAAAAATTAAAAAAAATTGACTAAATAAATACTAAAATTGAAACTTGAAATGTGACGGAGAAAGTATGATTTTATGCGATGATTAAGAAGTTCGAACTAATTGAATAATTAAATTGAAGTTTTAAATGAGGCTAAAAAAAGTATGTTATCACTAATGGAGAACATGCATATTAAAGGAAGTTCCTTCAAACTAGAGAAGTCATTTTGGGAGTGGCTTCTCTGTTCATACCTTTGATCCTCTACGATCAAATGCGGTTCCGGGAACTGCCTTTGAAAGGCCATCATTAAAGGCGGTTATGAACCGCCGTTGTTTCTTGTTTTAGAACCGTCTTTTATTAGTTTTTAGTTCAAAACTGTTGATTTGTGACTCGGACTCCCTATGTTGTTCCGAGTATGGAACTTAATATCCGAGTCTCGGAATCCCTATGTAGTTCCAAGTGCGGAACTATTACTACGAGACTCAGAGTGTATATTCAGTTACAAGCTCGGAATGTTGTACATGTTCCAAACTCATAATGTCATTCTAAGCTTCAAAATATGTTCCTCCATCGGGCGTCAAATTCGGATATGCTCGGTCATTTTTTGATAAGAAGGGGTCAGATAAATACTTTAATTAATAAGACAGTGTTATATTAGCACTTTAGTAATAAAATACAGGGTTATATAAGCATTCATGTATAAATTATAGGGTCATATAAAATAATCATAAAAACAATACTCCCTCCGTCCCAACAAAAATGCCGCATTTACTTTTTCGTGGTCTTCGGTGATCATATTTGATCGTTAATATGTCTAACTACATATAACAACAAACAAAATTGATATAAATAAAATAGATACTATTAATATCAATCTAAAAATATCTCTCATGATATTTTTATTTTAAATATATTAATTTATATATTGGGTCAAAGTTTACAAAGTTTGACATGGAAAAAGTAAATGTGTCATTTTTACTAAGACGGTGAGAGTATCTTTTTAGGAGAATCCTCTCATTCTAAATATTCCTTCATTACATCTTCATAATATAATGTATCATATTTATATTTTCAATTTTTATTTCTTCGTTATGAAAATAAGAAACTTGTGGTAAATAATTTCTGAAGGAAATTCAGAAACTTTGGTAAATAATTTCCTTGCAAAATTCAGTAATTTTGTAATTAGAAATCGACACATATTGCTACTCGGATACTGTTATGGACAAAATCATCTTTTTATTATTTATACTGAATTTGTATACTTCTTCCGTCCCGGATAAATTGACATATTTTGACTTTTGGAATTCAAACTTAGTCAAATTTGACCATTGAATTCTGTTATTATGTATTCAAGACTATTATCATGTTAAATGTTGTTGGATTCATCATCACATATATTTTTAAATTATTATTTTTTTTAGAATTTACACACATGAATAAAGACATTAATATTCCCTCCGGTCCTCGTATGATGACTCACTTTCTATTATAGGATGGTCTTTTTATTTTGACATCTTCCTCATTTTGCAAATTATATATTTTTTTATCCACTCAATTTACTTTTGACCCTTCCAATGAAACTTCCTCCACTCATTCAAACTTTTCAAAATCCTTGTGCCATTTTATATGAGGGTGTATTTTTGAACCAGAGGGAGTAGTTGAAAATTGATTCAGTTGACTTCCAAAATTCAAAATATGTCATTTTATCTGGAATAGAGAGAGTATTGAAAATTAATTAGAAATAAACAAGCACATTATAAATATAGTTATGAAACATTAGATTATGAGGTTGTAATCAAGGCATATTTATAAGGACCGAACTCTCCTCAAAAAGATATTTTTTATGATAATGCTGATTTGACCCTATCTTTTTTACATAAGTGCTAATTTAACCCAGTATTTCTTTACTAAAGTGCTGATCTCACCATGTCTTATCAATAAATGTACTGATCTTACCCGACCACAATCAATCGTTGTCGGTGACCGGCGTTGACCAGTGGCAAGACCTAGGGTTAAATGGTCATTAAATTTTTAGTTTTAAATTTAGAGGTATTTTCGCTCAGAATGTGACCAAGGTTGTAATCACTAATCTGAAGTATTAATAAAAGGCTATGTGGTGATAATAGAAAAACGCGCTAACTGCAATATCAATAATCTCATGAGCTACTATATGAATCCTACAAAAGTGCACAACATTGGATTACTTTATTTTGTATACTCAATTTTATACAGCCTTACTACAATCAATGATTCAGACAATTATAAACACCAAACTTTTTTTTAAAAAAATCAATCATGCTAGGAACAACGGTCAGCGGTGATTACAATAAGTGACATTGACACTCAATCTAACTAACATCTAGCAATAACCAACTTATAGCAAGGATAAAATTACATGTCAATTAAACTGAACGAACGTACTATTACAGTTTAGATACCCTATTAAATACATATTGTCATCGAGATATTAACTTGCATCCCGTGAAAATCATGACAATTTGGCAGAGAGGATCGTATCTTACATCAATATCACTACATGAAACATGGATCTTCTATAATTGTAACACTATTGGATCTAAAAAATAATCTATGTTGACCAAATTATAAAAAAAACTTCAAAAATACAAGTCGATGTATCCGAATAAGCGAAATCCCAAATACAAAATAGAAATGGAACCACAAACACAAACACATGATCTGTAAAATTAGATCAAGATCAAAACATCGACGAAAACAACTAAAAAGAGTGATCATCATTAACACTACGATTTAATTGATTAGGTCGAAGAATAAGAATAATGTATGGAGAAAAATTCCACACTTATTCAATAACATACCATTTGGAAACAAATTAAAATAAATCGTTGGTTCTCCATCTCCCCATAATTTGAAGATGGGGAAAAGAAAATAGAAGGAATAAATAGATTTTTGAGAAAAGTGCATTAACCCTACCTAATTCACATAAGTGTAAATATAACCGTTTATAATTGAAAGTGCAAATATAACCCTATATAGTTTGTGTATGTGCAAATTTACCCTTTCCGGCAGTTTGAGGTTGAATTGTGTTAAAATGATAATTTTACCCCTATGAAAAAAGTCTCTAATGCCCCTAACCCTAATTTTTATTACCCTTCTCATACCCTTCCTTTCCTCTCCGCCAATCCCTTCTTCTTCCTCTTTCTTTTCCTTTCTCCAATTATTTCCACCTTCTTTTCCTTTATTTTCTCTGTCTTGTTGAATCCTTATTCCAGCCGAAAATGGAATTACAGGCGGCAGCGCAGCGGGTTTGGGTGTGGGGTGGCAGGTTGTCATGGAGCGGCTTAGGTTTGGGTGGGATGTGCTGGTTTGAGCTAGGGTGCAACGAAGTGGTCATAAGAGAGATGTGCGAGTAGAGATGCCGGGATGGTGACATCGACGGGGCTAGGGTTTTGACAAGGGAAAGGCGGAGGGTTTAGGTGACTGGATAAGGCTTGGGCTTTGACGGGGCTAGGGTTTCGATGACAGGGAGACGCCAGATTCAGGTGGTAGGTTGAGGTTGCAAGATGTGGCTTAGGTTTTGACAGGGCTAGGGTTCTGACGAGGGGGAGGTTTTGGGTTTAGGTGGCAGGTTCAGGCAGCGGGATAGGGCTAGGGTTTTGATGAGGGAGAGGCGGTATGTTTAGGTGGCGGGGCGGGGCTGAAAAGAGTAGATGAGGTGGTAGTGAACCAGTGGCGGGGGTGTATGTGTGGCTGGTAGCGAGATGGCGAGGCCCGTGGCTGATAACAGGGGTGACGGGGTGGCGGAGATTGGGTGGTGGCGCAGCGAAGATGGTGGAGCAGTGGCTGTGATTGCAGAACACAGGCGAGCAAAGGACATTTTTATCTTTCAATTTTTTTTGTTATGATGAAAGGGCATTTTGGTCATTTGTGGTCAGTCAATAGCCAGTGAATGCCAGAATATAGTGTTTAGGGTTATATTTGCTCTTATTTAAATTAGTTAGGGTTTATTTTGCACTAAAAATTATCTCGTGGTTATATGTGCACTTACTGAAGTATATATGTTTATATTTGTATATGTCCCTATATTTTTCCGGGGGGGGGGGGGGTGGCCAATTTGTATAAAACAAAAATTCTTTGAATAAGAAACACGAACATATTATACAAACATGAATATAGTCAGAATAAAATTTCTAAAATGAATTTAAGATTTTTAAATTTTTTGAAACATTTTAAACTTTAATGATATTATCTATACTAATCTTTCTTTTAACGCAAGTGATCACAGATAATGTAGCTCAATTATCTTGTTAGATTTCTAAAGGGTTAGTTGCTCATGCATAAAGTTGAATCAGTAGATGCATAATCATGAATTTAAAAACATCCAATAAACATTGGAAAATACCTTGAAGAAGTTGCTTATTCGTCAAACCACAGTCATATAGTAATTCGAAACGTGTCTATGATATTTGTGGAAGACCCTGGTAGCATTGTATTCTAACATTGATCAAAATATAGTTCTTTGGCCCTAATAAAAATTTATTCACGGAATTCACCCTAAATTTTTTAAAATATTGATTTTGGGACTAGATGTTGATTCCATCATAGCAGTCCTTTACGACCCAATTCCACAAGGATATTTTAGTAACTTCCATCTTTCCATTTTTTTTCCTTTTCCTCTTTTTCCTATCCTTCTTCAAGTAACTCCCCCACCTAACTCCCATCATTGTCGTCCCTGCCTCCCTCACTTGATCAACACTCATTTAAACTCCATTTTCATATCCATAGAACTCCTTGTTTCGGATCCCAACTCACACCTCACTTTTTCAACTGGGCCCACAGCCACACTCCAACCTAACCCCTTTCTTTTGGAATCCGACAACAAGAAAACCCATATATCAAGGTAAACTGAGCATCACCGGCCAGCTTCAAAGCTCAAATAGCTTGTGGGGAAGAAGATTTCCGGAAAATACAAAAAGAATTAAATTCCGGTAGGGAGTATAAAAAATTATTCAATTAAATTCCAATCTGAGCAGAAAATTTACTCAAAATTTTCAAATAATCCAACACAAATGATCAATCACCAAAATCGAATAATCAACACAAAATGGTTTAGACATTTTCGGTAAAGTTGCAGTGTAGCACACAGAGTTATTCTTGACAACAAGTGATTAAGAGCATGATTTTTATGTGTCGTATTTTTTCACAAACATGACAAAAGATTTAAGGTTCGAGCATTTTCTTCGTTACTTGTTTTTCTGTCTAGCCTTCTCTTTGTTATTTGTTTTTCTTTCCACTAACCACTCAGAAATCTACTACTGCAACACCTAAAACTAACCTTTCATGTATAGCATTAACACATCATAGTCCATGTCTATGAAAACATGGCGATTTTGAATCCAAAAATAATTGTTGTTTGTGATGCATATGCGCACTAGCTTCATTCGCACAATTTATAACGGACATTATAACATAGTTACTGTATTAATTACAATAGTGAGACATGAATCACATATTAATTGATAAAAATCAGGCAGGGAAAAATTAAATGCAAAAATTGTGTTAATATTGTGTTTCATGCAAAACATGTGCCAATATTGTGTTTCGTGCAACAAACGTGCCAATTATGTGTTTCGTATAAAACATAAATATTTTAGCGAGTTAATAAATGGAAGGCATGTGATTGATGTTTTTCAATAAAAAAAACATTAATGAAAGACATGAGGATCAAAATTATTTACTTGGAGTAAATATACATATTGAATTTACATTTAACCTAGTTGTTGAGTCGTATAAACAACCAGTATTTAAAGCAGAATCAAATTAAATGCAGAAGATGAAAAGTAAGCAATCTAAAACTATTACGAGGGATTAATTAAAATAATTTATCAAAAAAATTAAAATTTGAAAGTATGAATAGACAAACTTTTATGAGGGATTACAACAATTTATTTTAAAACTAAATAGAAAATTTTAAATTTACACAATTTTAAAAGAGTGAAATCGTAGTTTCAACATACACGTCCACTTTTTATGAACCAAATATTCAATAATAATTGATGAATGACCAAAAAATACACGTACGTACCATCTTTTAGGATTGTCCGATTAGGGTTTGACAATCGTTGCAAAGATATTTGCAAAAGTGACAGAAGTTTTAGCATTCCCAACTTTTCTTTTCATTTTTTTCTCCAAATATAATGGTCCAACCACACTTCCGTCTAAGTCCCCACCCGATGTACCTCGAGTCCTACTGTTGCACAAGCCTAGCTAGCCAGCTTCTTGGCTAGAAACCAGTATGAGCAGAATGCCAAGAAGCAGAAGCCCGAAGCCATCATGGAAGCTCCAACTTCTTTTGCTTATCCGATCTCAAATGTGGAGAATTACAATCACATTGATGATTCCGCATCCACCACTTGCTTCAGTGGTGAGAGCTAGCCCTCGATGCAGAATGATGTGAGGAATAAGCCAAATGATATCAATGTCTCGATGTAGGGTTAGATTTAGTATAAGAGAGATGATTCAGTTACCTGTTTCTTGCTTTAGGATTTATGTTTGAGGTGTAAAAGTGTTTTGCCTTTAAAGTTCATCCATGCCTTGTGATCACAGTATTGGTGGATGTGATAGTAGACATTTTGTACCTTTGTTGTCCGTTTCTCTTTGAATTTGTGAAGAATTTAAAAGTAGCCCCACAAGAAACCTGCAAATTTCTCTTACATTTTAAGTAGATTTTAGTGGCCTCATGTTTGATCCCCCCATTGTGAGGAAGGATAACATCAAGATCCATGGTTTCTGGACCTTGACTCCATAAACTGAAGCCTATCAACAAATCGGTGTGGTTTTAATTTTCTGCAAAGTTGGAAGGGAAATTACTACATTCATCTTGATGTAGTCTCATGTGATATCCCAAATCAAAAGTCATCATACACTTGAAGTATTGGTTGATGTTGTTGTTCGATATGCATTTTCCACAGTTGCTTTGTTTTCATCGTGCATAACACAAACTATAATGAACCGTACTCTCGTCATTCAATAGTATGAATTGAATGGCACTCAGATTTATAAAATTTTGAAAGATTAAAAATCGTAGTTTCAACATATACATCCACTTTGTATGAACCAACTATTCAATAATAATCGATGAACGACCACACGCACGTACCGTGTTTTATTTATGTGATTAAGGTTTGGACAACCGTCCCATGGAATTTTTGCTTAAAATACAATTTAGCACACACAGTCATTACTATTGACATGCGATTAAGTTCATATTTTTGGGTGTCACTTTTTTTTTTCAAAGAGACAAAAATTTAAATGTTCTAGACTTTTCTTTTCATTTTTTTGGCTTAGCTATAAAGGCAAAGTTGAACTTCCGGTGAAGCCCCCACCGAATATACCTTGAGCCTCGGCATCGTAAAAGCTAGGTTGGCCAGCGGGTGCTCCCCTAAAGTTAATGATAACCTATTTTGATCATTACCCGATAAAAGTGAGGGATCCTAAACCGATGACCATGGTTCCGAGCTTGATTTTCAAAATTTTTATTAGCCCATTCGGGTCCTTCCCTGACAAAACCTGAGATGATACACTCAAATAAAGTTGGGTTATCTAATTCATACATAAGAAGATTCTTCATTCGTGCTGCGCATAATGTACGCCACAATGGCCCAACTACACTTTCAGTGAAGTCCCCACCAGATGTACCTCGAGCCCCACTGTCGTACAAGTTGAGCTTCCTAGCAGGTGCTCCCCGAAGTCCAATGGTATCCCATTTTGATCATTACGCAAAATATGTGAGGGATCTTTAATGGATGAACCGCCATCGTGACATACGTTTTAACGTTCCAGGATCGTTGTTCATGATGCATTTGCCACACTTTCATCGTTTGCATCGTGCATAACACATATTATAATAGACCATACTATTAACATTCAAATATATGAATTGAATGACACTCAAAATTATACAACTTTGAAAGAGTAAAAATTGTAATTTTAACATATACACCCACTTTGTTTGAACCAACTATTCAATAATAATTGATGAATGACCAAAAAATGCACGGACGCGTCATTTTTTAGGTAAGTTTAATTAAGGTTTAGATACTCGTCACACGGATTTTTCAGTAAAAACACAATCATGCACACATAATCATCACAATCAACAAGCAGTTAAGTGCATGATTTCTAGTTGTCACGCTTTACTATTTTTGCGAATGTGACAAAAAATTACTGTTTGAGACTTTTCTTTTCATTTCATTTTTTCTTAGCTATTACGGTTTGAACTTCCGGAAAATTCCCAACCGAATATACCTCGAGCCCCGTGATTGTACCAACGGCATTTTATTTTATGAATGTCATGCCAAGTAAATATATACTAAGAAAATCTTGTTCTTTATTGGTGTGATTGAATTGTTTTATATCTTGGTATTTTCATTTCTCTTGTGATTTGAGATCTAGAAAAATACTCTTTATCAGTAGAATTTATATTATTGTAGTATTTTATTTTTGGAAAAGATCATGAAGTGTTAGATTAATTTCTCATATATAAATTTACTAACAACAAGTTGTGAAGTTAAAAATTTAAAGGTGGCACTTTTTTTGTAAATATGACAAAAAATTTAATGTTCTAGCATATTTATTTTATTTAATTTTCTCTCAACTAACCAGTCAGAACACCATATTAATGCACCCATAATCAACCTTTCATGTATAGTATTATCTCAAACAATCTTAGTTTAAGAAATAATGGAGTAAAAAGAATTGTTGTTCGTGATTTATTTTCCACACTTTTAATATTCGACTTCCAATTTTCCGTGTAGAAGATATAAAATATGTAATAACCACAATATAATGTGGTGTATATTAGGATGGAGAGGAGAATGCATGATGAGTGTGATTGACGAGAGAGAATCGATAAAATATTTAAGAATTAGAAAAATAGGAGTGCATGAAAATTTTATGGAGCGTTGATCGTAGGTAGTCTATTAAAAGTGAGACATTATTAGTAGCAGCCTACCGAGATAACTCGCAGGTTTTGACTCGAGGAGGTGACATCGATGGGCTAGGGTTATGACGAGGCGGGTTTAGGTGGCATGACGGGGCTTAGGTTTTGATGGGGCTTTGGTTTTGACAAGGAGGAGGCGGAAAATTTGGGTGGCAGGTTTAAGTGGCGAGACGGGGCTAGGATTTTGACGAGTGGGAGACGGCAGGTTTAGGCAGCGGGACGAGGCTAGGGTTTCGATGATGGAGAAGCGTGGGGTTTACGTAGTGGAGGAGGAAGGAAGGGGATGGTGGGATTAAGTGGCAGGGAGGAGCTGAACGGAGAAGGTGTGGTGGTGTTGGACAGGTGGCAGAGGAGATAAGTGGATGGGTGGCAGGGTCGGTAGCGGTGTCAGGGCTAGGTGGTGGTGGGTTTGATGGTTCGGAGACAACCACGGAGCGGCGGCAGAGCGGTAGTGCCTTTGTAGCATCTACGTGGCAAAGTGGTGGAGCACTGCAGGTGGTTGCAGAGCAACGGCGGAGCGGGCATTTTTGTCTTTTCAAATTTGTATTAAGCTGAAAGGATATTTTGGTCATTTCTGGTAAGTCAATGGCTGGAAATGGCCAGTTAATGCTGGAATATAATGTTTAGGGTTATACATGCGCTTATTTAAAGTAGTTAGGGTTGTTTTTGCACTAAAAATTACCTCAAAATTATATGTGCGCTTATTGAAATATAGATGGTTATATTTGTATATAACCCCAGATTTTTTTTGTTTGGGGGGGATTTGTTTATAAAAGACCAAACTATTTGAATAAGAAACACGAACATATTATACATACACAAATACAGTTATAATAAAAAATTTCAAATGAATTCAAGATTTTTAAACAATTTGAACTATTTTAAATTTTAATGATATTATCTATACTAATCTTACGTTTAACGCAAGAGATTACAGAAAACGTAGCTCAATTCTCCTGGTGGATTTTCTAAAGGCTTAGTTTCTCTTTCCCAAAGTTGAATTATTATATGGATAATCAGGAATTCAAAAAATCCAATAAACACTGGAAAATACCTTGAAAAGGTTGCTTATTCGTCATACTGCATCCATACAGTAATTTGAAACGTGTCCATGATATTTATGGAAGACCCTAGCAACATTGTATTGTAACATTGTTCAAAATGTAGTTTTTAAGCCCTAATAAAAATTTATTCATGGGACTTGCCCTGACATTTTTAAATTTAGTTTTTGGGAGTCGATGGTGATTCCATCATAACTGTTTTTTAAAACCCAATTTCACAAGGGTATTCTAGTCATTCCTATATTTCCTCTTTTTCTTTTCCTCTTTTTCCCATCCTTCTTCAGTTAACTACCCCACCTAACTCCCATCATCACCGTCCCAGCCTCCCGCACCAAACTACACCCATTTTAACTCCATTTTCATATCCATGGAACTCATTGCCGCAGATCCCAACTCACACCCCACCTTTTTTAACAAGGCCCACAACCACAATCTAACATAGCCCATAACTTTTGGAATCCGGCAACAATAAATCTCGTATCCTGAATGGTAAACTGAGCATTTTTGTTCAGCTTCGAAGAGCTTGTTGATAAGAAGATTTTTGGAAAATACAAAAGGAATTGAATTCCAGCAGGGAGTATCCAAAAATATTCAATTAAATTCAAATCCAGCAAGAACATGTACTCAAATTGTTCAAATAATCCTGTAAAAATAATCAATCTCCAAAAATGAATAATCAACACGAATTGGTCAAGACATTTTGTGTAAAGTTGCAGTGTAGCACACAAAGTTATTCTTGACAACGAGATTTTAAAGGTATGATTTTCAGGGTCCTATTTTTTCAAAAACATAACAAAATATTTCAGGTTCTAGCCTTTGTTTGTTATTTGTTTTTCTTTCAAGCTTTCTCTTTGTTATTTGTTTTTCTTTCCACTAACCCCTCAGAAAGCTCCTACTACAACACCTACAATTAATCATTCAAGTATGGCATTAACACATCATAGTCCATGTCTAAGAAAACATGGGGATTTTAAACCCAAAAAGCATGGCTGTTCATGATGCATTTGCGCACTTGCTTCATTATAACAATTCATAATGGACATTATAATACAGTGGCTATATTAATTACAAAAGAGAGAAATGAATCAAATTCTTAAATGATAAGAATCCGGTAGGTAAAAAAACAAAAAATGTGCCAGTAATGTGTTTCGTACAACAATTGTGCCAATTATGTGTTTCGCATACACCATGAAAATTTTAGCGAGTTAATAAATGGAAGTCATGTGATGGATGAAGATTAAAATGATTTAATTGGAATAAATAAACTTATTAAATTTACCTTTAACCTAGTTCTTTATTTGTATAAACGACCAATGTTAAAGCGGATTCAAATAAAAGCAGAAGATGAAAAGTAATAAATCTAAAACTATTACGAGGGATTAATTACAATAATTTATTACAAATTAAATAGGAAATTTTGAAAGTGTGAACAAACATACTTTTTTGTGGGATTACAACAATTTATTTTAAAACTAAATAGAAAATTTCAAAAGTATGAATTGACTACCACTGAAATTTCCACAAATTTAAAAGAGTAAAATCGTAGTTTCAAAATACAGTCCACTTTGTATGAACCAACTATTCAATAAAATTTATGAATGACCAAAAAACGCACGTAAGTACCATCTTTTAAGATTGTCCGATTAAGATTTAGACAATTATCGCACAA
>JAULKM010099321.1:48798-84419 GCA_032355605.1 Rubia tinctorum
TTATGAATGACCAAAAAACGCACGTAAGTACCATCTTTTAAGATTGTCCGATTAAGATTTAGACAATTATCGCACAAATATTTCATTAAAAATACAATCCACCACATAGAGTCATTGCTATCAACAAACTATTAAGCGCATAATTTTTAGATGTTACATTTTTTTTGCGAAAGTGAATTTTTTTAACATTCTAGACTTTTCTTTTCATTTTTTATCTCTCAAATATAACGGCCAAGCCACACTTCAGTCGAAGTCCCCACCAGATGTACCTCGAGCCCTACCGTCGGAAAAACCGAGTTAACAAACTTCTTGGGTGGAAACTAGCATTAGCAGAAAGCCTAGAAACAAAAGCCCGGTGCCATCATGGCAGCTCCAACTTCTATTGCTTATTTGATCTCAAGTGTGGAGAATCACAATCACGTCGATCACCCCTTTCGTGCATCCACCACTTCCTTCAATGGTGAGAGCTGGCCATTGATGCAAAATGATGTGAGGAATAAGCCAACGGATATCAATGTCTCGATGAAGGGTTAGATGTAGTACAAGAGAGCTTAATCATTTAATTTTATAGAGACACAATTTACTAACAACAAGTGGTGAAGTTCAAAATTTATAAGTGGCACTTTTTTTTTTTGTAAACATGACAATTTTTTTTAACATTCTAGCCTTTTTCATTTATTTCCTTTTCTCTCAACTAACCAATCTAAAAACCTTATTAATGCACCCATAATTAACCTTTCACGTATAGCATTATCTCAAATCACATTTGTTTAAGGAAAAATGGAGATTTTGGATCTAAAAACAATTGTTGTTCGTGATGTATTTTTCACACCTGCTTCATTTGCACCGTGCATAAAATGAACTATAACGGATCACTGTGCTTCGTGCATAAATAGTGCTAACAATGCAATTTGTGCAACAATTGTGCCAACACAACATAAAAGATTTCGCTACTAAAAAATTCAATCTTCTTAAGATCTTATCAAACTTATTAAGTAATTTATTGAGATTTTAATATCCTTATACCAATTTACTTATGGTATTTATTACTAATAAATTAGCTTAGTTTTTAATGTTTTTGCAACAGATGAGTAGTAAAAAGAATTTTCAGAACATGAAAATTTCTGCAATATTGTATTAGAACTTTTTTTTGGCATTGGCTAAAGGTGCTTTAGGAGGGTTGTATAATTAAACAACGAAAAATGAATTTTCTGAAAGTGTTTTGTTTTTGTGGTTCACTGTTTCATCAAACATGAGAAGTTATGTATTAAAAATCTCTCCAAGGGTAGGAGCTATTAGATACTCCCTTTGCCTCGGTTTAAACTGGAAAGAGAGGGAGTGAGTATCAAAATTTCAAAATGTCTGCAAAGACTCTCTCACCCTCCTTGAAATCAGCCTCCCAAACATCAACACCACACCACCACCAAACAAGCATCAATACCCAATCAACAATAAATAAATTTATAACTAATCATCACCAACAACAAAGTGGTGTTTAAATTTACAGTATCCAATCAAAATTACAAAACAATTGTCACAAAACACCCACTTTACCCATTACAAATCATGATAAAATCATCGTCGTCGTCGTCGTCGTCTCTGTAGTTTCAAAGTTTAGGAGCATATCTTTCTTCCCGTCATCTCTTTCCTGGGGTTGTCACCATCATTGCCTTCTTGCCATTATCCTGGTAGGGTTTGTATCTCGCCGTCGTAGAATCCGTTGTAGCCGTGGGCTAGAATTTGAATCGATTGGAGAGCATTTCGTTGCGGGGTTAGAGATGAAATTGATCGAAATCGGGTTAGAGAATGAGGATTAGGATTAGGATTAAGGTTTGGATATTGAAAGGTGCTTTGAATCGGAAGATTGAAAGAGCAGGGAAAAAATAATATTGATGTTCTGGTTTTCTACCTTAGCCAATTTTTTTGTTTCGGGAACATATAGATTAGTGTTTCGTTGTTTGGGCCAACTCCGCCCAAGATTAATTAAGAGTTTATTTGTATTTTTTTTAACAAGGGTAACCTTTTCTCTTGGCTATCAATATATCTTGTACTATCTATAAATGTAGAAATTGTGCATGTTATGTTGGGACGGAGGGAGTAGGATATCCTTAAAAAGTTTTGGATTCAAAGTATATGGGAACTAACTTGGGCTGTAAAATCGTTCAGCTCCAGAAGTATTGATTGTTCCATGAACTCTGAAATTAATATCAGAATCGAACACACACACTTTCTTATAAAAACATAGTTATGGTGATGGAGTTTTAAGGACACTCATTAAATTTTTATTGAGCATAAATTGACAAAGAGCAATCTACAACAAAGATGACCAAAATTAACCACCTTACACAAAAATCGTAAAAAACATAATCTCATAAATATGTTAAGATAAAGTTAAAGATTATACTTAAAAGGAATTTTCTATTCATGTACCTTGTTACAATAGTTGCAATACCTGAGAGATATAATATTATTTACAATAAAATTAACTTTAAGAGTATTTACAATGGAGGAGTGAGAGGAGAGTGAGGGGTAGTTTTTTCATTAATAAAGCGGGAGAAGATTTTGGTGCGTGTAAGGAGAGATCTCCCATGGAGAGTGCATATATTTACTCTCCCTATACTCAAAGAGGATGGAGTTCAAATGGGTGATTAGGCAATACTATATATTTTTTTAAATGGTTCTCTTCATTTTATAGTTGATGGTTAAATAATGATACGTCGTACCTCATTCATTTACATCTTTGACAACAGATTTGAATGTAGATACTCCCCCATGTTCCTCTATATGTGTTAATTCATTATTGCTCAATATAGTTGATTCTATTTGCATTGTAAATCTATAATTATACAAATATTAAAAATATCGTATGAGATAAAAGTGACAAAATAGATCTATAACCCGGAGGGTCAAGCGGGTTGTCTATTATTAAAATTGGGTGGGTATGTAGGTAAAATGGGTAACTGGTCAAAGGAAAATTTGAAATTTTGGGTTGGGGGGCTTATGTTTCAACGGAGGAGGTAGTGTGTGGGGGACAACTGGTTTAGGTGGCGAGTTTAAATGGTAGGATGGGGCTGGGGTTTTGACAAGGGAGAGGTGGCTGGCTCAGGTGGCGGAGGAGGCGGAAGGTAACCGTGGGCTAAGGTGGTAGGGCGGGGCTGAATAGAGGAGGTGTGGTGGTGATGGACCGGTGGTGGGGTGGATGGGTGACGGGGGCAGGGATAGAGTGGTGGTGGGTTTGGTGGCGCAACGACGACCTCGGAGTGGAGGTGTCGGAGCAGCGGCAGTACGATAAAGGTGGTGGAGAATTGGCGGCAGTGGCAGAACATTGGTGGGAAAAAGGCATTTTTGTCTTTTAAATTTTGTGTAAGGCTGAAGGGCATTTTGGTCACTGGTCGATCAATGCCCGGAAATGGCCAATCAATGTCGGAATATACTATTCAGGGTTATATTTGCAGTTATGTAAAGTAATTAGGTTTTTTTTGTACTAAAAATTATTTCAGGGTTATATGTGCACTTACTTAAATATCTATGGTTATATTTGAATATATCCCTTGATTTACTTTTAGGGGGAGGGGGATGCGGACTATTTGTTTATAAAAACACCGAACCCTTTGAATAAGAAATGCGAACATATTATACATACACAAATACAGTAAGGATAAAATTTCTGAGATGAATTTAAGATTATTAAACAATTTGAACTATTTTAAATTTTAATGATATTATCTATACTAATGTTACATTTAACGCAAGTGTTCACTGAAAATGTAGCTCAATTCTCTTGGTGGATTTCCTAAAGGTTTAGTTGCTCTTGCCCAAAGTGGAGTAAGTAGATGCATAATCATGAATTTAAAAAATCCAATAAACACTGAAAAATACCTTGAAGAAGTTGCTAATTCATCATACCACAACGGTATAGTAGTTGAAACGTGTCCATGATATTATGGAAGACCTTAGTAGCCTTGTATTCTAACATTGTTCAAAATGTAGTTTTTGTGCCCTAATAAAAATTTATCTACGGAACTTGCCCTCACATTTTTAAAATATTGTTTTTGGGACTCGATGTTGATTACATCATAACAGTCCTTTAAAACCCGATTCCACAAGGGCATTATAATCATTTCTATCTTTCCTTTTTTCCTTTTCCTTTTCCTTTTTTCTATCCTTCTTTAAGTAACTCCCCCACCTAACTCCCATCATCGTCGTCCCCTCCTCCTGCATAGAACCAAACCCATTTTAACCACAGTTTCATATCCATGGAACTCCTTGCAACAGATCCCAACTCACACCTCACCTTTTTCAATTGGGCCCATAACCACACCCCCAAACTACATTCCTTTTGGAATCTGGCAAAAAGAAATCCCCTATCCCGAATGGTAAACAGCGCATCGCCATTCAGCTTAGAAGCTCAACGATCTTGTTAGGAAGAAGATTTTCAGAAAATAAAAAGAGACTTAAATTCGAGCAGGGAGTATTTGAATTATTCTATTAAACTCCAATCTAGCTAAAAAATTACTCAAATTGTTCAAATAATCCAACACAAATAATCAATCTTCAAAAATGAATAATCAACACTAATTGGTCAAGACATTTTCTGTAAAGTTGCTGTCTAGCACACAGAGTTATTCCTGACAACGAGAGATTAAGGGCATGATTTTCAGGTGTCATATTGTTTCACAAATATGACAAAAGATTAAAGGTTCTAGCCTTTTCTTTGTTAATTGTTTTTTCTTTCTAGCCTTCTCTTTGTTACTTGTTTTTCTTTCCACTAACCACTCAGAATCCTCCTATTACAAAACCCACAATTAACCTTTCATGGATAGCATTAACACATCATAGTCCATGTCTAAGAAACCATGGGGAGTTTGAACCCAAATAGAATTGTTATTTGTGATTCATTTGCACACTTGATTCGTTTGTACAATTCATAATGGACATTATAATACAGTGATTGTATTAATTGTATAGAGAGAAATGAATCACATTCTTAATTGAGAAGAATCGGGTAGGGAAAAATAAAGTGCAAAAATTGTGTTAATAATGTGTTCTGTGCAACCACCATGCCAATAATGTGTTTCGTGCAACAATCATGCCAATTAAGTGTTTCTTGAACAACATAAATATTTTAGCGAGTTAATAAATGGAAGGCATGTGATATTTTTTTTCATTATAAAATATTAAAGAAATACAAAAGGATTAACTAGATTTTCTTGAAAAAAATATAATTATTGAATTTACCTTTGACCTTGTTGCTGAGTCCTATAAACAACCAATGTTAAAGAAGATTCAAATAAAATCAGAAGATGAAAATTAAGCGGTCAAAAACTATTACGAGGGATTAATTACAATAGTTTGTCACAAAATTAAATAGGAAATTCTGAAAGTATAAACGGATATACTTTTATGAGGGATTACAAAAATTTATTTTAAAACTAAATAGAAAATTTCAAAAGTATGAATTGATGGCATTCAAAGTTTGACAATTTTAAAAGAGTAAAATCGTAGTTCCAACTTACACGTCCATTTTGTATGAGCCAACTATTCAATAACAATTGATGAATGGTCATAAAATGCACATACCATCTTTTGGATTGTCCGATTAAGGTTTACACAATCGTCGCATAGACTTTTCATTAAAAATACAATCCGGCATACATAGTCATTACTATCAACAAGCTATTAAGTGCATGATATTTAGAAATCACATTTTTTTGCAAAAGTTACTAAACTTTTAATGTTCCAGACTTTTTTTTCATTTTTTTATCTCTCAGACATAATGGCCCAGCCACTCTTCTGTCGAAATCCCCACCGGATGTACCTCAAACCCTTCCATATTACAAGCTGATTTGGCCAGCTTCTTGGCTGAAAACAATTGACAAAATTTTAAATGTTTATGAGTTTTCTTTTTATTTTCTTTTGTATCCTCTATAAAGGCACAGTTTCACTTTGTACGACCACTTTGTATGAACTAACTACTCAATAACAATTGATGAATGACCGCACGCACGCGCCATATTTTATTTTTGTGCGATTAAGGTTTCGACAATGTTTGCTTAGATTTTTCAATAAAATACAATTTAGCACAAACAGTCATTACTATTAATAAGCGATTAAGTGTATGAATTTTAGGTGTCACATTTTTTGCAATGTGACAAAAATTTAAATGTCTATGAGTTTTCTTTTCATTTTCTTTTTTATCCTCTATAAAGGCACAGTTGCATTTTCGGAAAAGTCCCCACCAAATCTACCCCGAGCTCCGCTGTTGTAGAAGTCAGGTTGGCCAGCGGGTGCTCCCCGGAGGCTAATGATAGCCCATTTTGATCCTTTCACAATAAAAGTGAGGGATCTTGAATTGATGAACCGTGGTTTAGAGCATGATTTTCAAATCTCTTATTAGCCCATTTTTATTTTTCCTTTGAATTAGTTAGGACAATACACCAAAAATGGTCTCTGATTCATACGAAAGAAGATTCTCCGTTCGCGCCGTGCATAACGGGCTCCACAACAGCCCAACTGCACTTCCAACAAAGTCCCCACCAGATATACCTAGAGCCCTGCTGTCGAGTTGGCAAACGGGTGCTCTTCGAAGGCAAGTCGTAGTCCATTTTAACCTTTTATCGACAAATGTGAGGGATCTTGTACGTATGAACCGTTGTCGTGACAAACTTTTTAACTTTAACCTTTTCTTTGAAATTCCTTTTCTCTCCACGAAAATGAATTGTTATTTATGAATTTTCCACACTTGCTTTGTTTGCATCATGCATAACACAGAATGTAGCAGACCATACTCTCAACATTCAAATTAATGAACTGACCAGAAAATGTACGCATTTGAAACTCAGGTTTTGTCCAGTTAGGGCTTCCAACCACCGTAACGCAGCTTTTTTGGTCAACTTGACCGTCCAGCCATAGAGTTATCATAACAATGGGCCATTTGTTTGCATGTTTTCCAAGTGTCCCAAATTATGTAAATCTGGAAAATATTAAAGCATTCTAGCATTTTCTCTTCAACTCCTTTTCTACCTATAAATGTAGCCATTATTCGCCGTTCATCTACATGGAAAATGTAAAGTGATGGATATCTTAGACCTTAGGAGAGCATTTACTTCTGCTTCATTCCCAAAAGATTCGTTCGTGCTGCGCATAATGGGCGCTGCAATGGCCCGGCCATATTTCCGGCGAAATCCCTGCCGGATCCGCCTGACCCTATTGTCGTACAAGTCGGTTTGGTCGGTGGGTGCTCCACGAAGGGCGATGATCGCAGAATTAAATATTTTCCCCAAATATGTGAGGGATCCTCAATCGATGAATCACGATCCTGAGCTGGATTTTCCAATCTCGGCGACACCTGAAAAGGTGCCAGAGGCGGCGCCTCCTCAGGAACATGAGGCCCAAAGTGATGAATCTTATCGGAAGCCATGAGTCATGTTGCTAGTGTTTTACTTATGGTTCTCAGTATTTTTAGTTATCAATGTTTTGACAAGAAAATAATAAGTGTACTCTTTTTCGTTTATTAATGTTTCGATGAGAATAGAAAATTGTACTCTTTGCTAATTTGTGTGATTGAAGTGTTTTATTTGATGTATTTTCATTTCTATCGTGATTTTATACATAGAGAAACTCCTAATATGTTTGTTCAAACCAACTATTCAATAACAATTGATGAATGACCATAAAACGCACGCACGTACCATTTTTTAGGTATGTCCGATTAAGGTTTAGACAATTCTCGCACAAATTTTCAGTAAAATTACATTCATGCACACAAAATTATCATTATCAACAAGAAAATAAGGGCATGATTTCTAGGTGTCACATTTTATTTTATTTTGCAAATGTGACAAAATTCTACCCATCTAGAATTTTCTTTTTCTTTTCCCTCAGCTATAACGGTTCGGTTGCAATTTCGACGAACTCTCTACCGAATGTACCTCGAGCCCCGTCGTTGTACATGACTGCTCTTTTATGAATATACATCTCGGAATTTTCTTATATGAATGTTATTCCAAGAAAATAAATACTAAGAAAATTGTGCTCTTTGTTGGAATGATTGAAATATGTTATATCTCAGTATTTTCAATTTTCTCGTCATTTGAGATCTAGCAAAAAATACTCTTAATCAGTTTTTATTTATATTAGTGTAGTATTTTATTTTTAGAAAATATCATGAAATGTTAGATTACTTTCATATATACACAATTTACTAACAACAAGTGGTGAAGTTCAACATTTATTAGTGGCACATTTTTTTTGTAAATGTGACAAAAGTTTTAACGTTCTGGCCTTTTTTCTTTTATTTCCTCTTCTCTCCACTAACCACTCAATCAGAAAAACCTTATTAGTGCACTCATAATTAACCTTTCATGTATAGAATTATCTCAAATAGTCATTGTTTAAGAAAAATGGAGATTTTTTTATCTAAAAAGAATTGTTGCTCATGATATATTTTCCTCACTTGCTTCTTTTACACCGTGCATAACACGAACTATAATGGATCACTGTGCTTCGTGCAAAAATAGTGCTAACAATGTAATTTGTGCAATAATTGTGCCAACACAACATAAAAGATTTAGCTACTAAAATTTTTCAATCTTGTTAAGATCTTATCAAACTTATTAAGTAATTTACTGAGATTTTAATGTCCTTAAACAAATTTAGTTATGGTATATTGGTATTCATTACTAATAAATTAACTTAATTTTTAATGTTTATATAACAATTTTAAAAAATGAGTACTAAAAAGAATTTTCAGACCATGATAATTTCTGCAATATTATATTAGAACTTATTTTTGGCATTGGTTATTAAATACTCTGCCCCAGCTTAAACTAGAGAGAAGGAATGAGTCTCAAAATTTCAAAAAGTTTGCAAAGACTATCTTACCCTTCCTGCAATCAGCCACCCATACACCAGTACCCACACCAACACCAACACCAAACAAGTATTAATACCCAATCAACAACAACAAAATATTTATAACTAATCATCACCAACAACAAAGCGGTGCTTTAATTTTCAGTTTCCAATCAAAATTCACAAAAAATTATCACAAAACATCCACTTTACCCATTGCAAATCATGATAAAATCCTCACCGTCATCATTGTCACCGTAGTATCGAAGTTTAGGATAAGATGCTTTCTTTCCGTCGTTGCTTTGTCCAGTCATCACCTCCTCCTTCAATCGTCGCAATCATTGCCTCTTCGTCATCATTTTGGTGGGGTTTGTAACTCGCAGTCGTCAATTATGTTGCAGCCATGGGCTAGAGATTGAATTGATTGGAGAGCATTCAGTTGCGGGGTTAGAGATTCAATCAATTGAAATTGAGTAAGAGAATGAGGATTGGCAACAAGGTTTGAAGACAAAGAGGTGCTTTGAATCCAAAGATTGGAAGAGCAGGGCCAAAATAATATTGATGTTTTGGTTGTATGCCTTAGCCAATTTATTTTTTTAGGAACAAATAGATTAGGGTTTCGTTGTTTGGGCCAACTTAGCCAAAAATTAATTGAGAGTTTATTTGTAATTTTATTTTTTTAATAAGGGTGACATTGTCTCTTAGTTATCAATATTTCTTTTTGTATTTATAAATTTAGAAACTATGCAAGTTATGCTTGGACGGAGGGAGTAGTGATAGAATGATTTGTCATAGTGAAATCTATATTACTGACAAGAATAAATAGAGTACAATAAGGAAAGCTAGTACAACTAGAACTCTAGTCTAGTCATCAATATATTATCAAATCTAATCAGAAACCTGATTTATTCTAATACCCCCCTTCAAGAAGAGTGTCGGATGCTCAACGACGCAAAGCTTGGTCCAAAAAATTCGAACAGCGGATGAGAAAAACTCCTGGTGAAGATATCAGCAATCTGAAGAGAAGTGGAGAAATGAGCCACTCGAAGCTTTCCAGAGGCAACTAACTCCCAAACAAAGTGGTAGTCAATGTCGATGTGCTCCGCCCGCTTGTGAGCAACTGGATTCTACGAAAATAAAATTGCACTACTGTTATCACATAACAACAGTGGTGAACCAAACAACGGAAGTGGAGATTGCAAAACAAATGCGTCAACCAAACAACCTCCGAAGCGGTGTTGGCTAGAGCTTGATATTTTAACTCTGTGCTGGAACGTGAAACTGTAGGTTGTTTCTTGGCACTCCACGAAACAAGGTTTCCACGAAGGAGAATATCATACCCATAAGTAGAACGACGAGTATTTAGTCAACGTGCTCAGTCAGCATCAAAATACCCTAAGACCTATGAGGTACTGGCTAATCGAAAAGAGAGTCCAAAATGTAATGTTCCTCAAACATACCGAAGAATCCTAGTGACTGCAACTTAATGATCATCACGAGGATCCTGTTGAAACTGACTGGCAGAATTGATAGAAAAAGACAGACCAGGACGAGTGATAATCAAATACTGTAGAGATCCTACCATGGAACGGTATAAGGTCGGATTCCAAAAAGGAGGACTGGTCGAACTATGAAGCTGCAAACCAGGTACAAACAGAGTAGTGACTGGCACAACATCCGTCATCCAAGCACGTGTAATTATATCCCGAGCATACTTTACTTGTCCAAGAAGTAAGTCTAAGGGAGTATACAATAATTTGATACCAACAAAGTAATGAAGAGCACCCAAATCCTGATCAAACTCTTTGTGGGTTCGATCAATGAACTGGCGAAGAAGCGTCGAATCATTTCCAGTGAGGATGATGTCATCGACATAAACAATTAGATAAAGCAATGATAAACCCCTGGAAAGAAAAAACAAGGATGTGTTGGCAGAGCTCCACTGAAACCCAAGTTGCGTCAGATAAGTGCTGAATCACTGAAACCAAGCTCGTGGTGTATGAAGCGACAAACATACTCAGGATGAACCGATTCCTTATAGCCAACAGGTTGCGCCATATATACTGGGGCATCAAAAACACTTTCAAGGAAATCATTCTTGATGTCCAACTGATGAAACGCCCAAGTACGCATCGTCGCAATGGCTAGAACTGTCCAAACTGTTGAGGCTTTGACCACAGGGCTGAAGGTAGGGTCAAAATTGAAACCCAGAATTTTCGAGAGTCCCTGAGTGAAAAGACGCACCTTATGGAGATCAACTATACTGTTTGGTCAAAACTTTGGGCGATATACCCATTTGAAGCCAACGGCGTTTTCATCTGATGAGCGTGGAACAAGATGCCAAGTATGCTACTCTCGAAGGGCCAAAAACTCATCATCCATAGCAGAAACTCATGCAGGATCTTTGAGAGTTGTGCAATCATCAGAGGGCTCCTACTGCTCCAGTAAAGCAGAAAGTAAACAATGTGCCACAATATCAGAGTAGTCACGGTGCTAAATAGCACTAGTAGCATATCTGGTATTCATCCGATGTGTGTGCGCTCGAGGAGGAGAAGCTGGTTGTGGTGAAAGTTCAGGTGAGGCAGATGGACTGGCGGTGACCGAGGATGCTGGAAATGACTGTGTTGGACTTGGCGGTGGTGTAGCTGGCACTACGTGTGTGACCGGTGAAACTGGATCAGAATCCGAGGAACAAATATTACATGGAGCAGGTGTCAATGGTGTAGAAACTGACGGAATGGTAGGGACAAGTCCATCGAGATCTAAAAAAGTTGAGACATCCAGTACCGATAAAGCACAACCCATCGCCAAAGAAGAAACTGATGCAAAGAGAAAATACATCTCATCGAATGTGGCATGGCGAGTAATATAAACCTTGTCAGTAGAGGGGTCAAAACACCGAAAACCCTTGTACTGAGAGCTATAGGCGAGAAAGATGAAAGGAATGCCCAGTGGATCAAGCTTGTATTCCGGAAAGGAACACAAAAAGGGATAAACTCGACACCCAAACAGATGAAAATTTGAGTAGACGGGGTCACGACCATATAGCAACCTAAAAGGAGAAGCCCCCTGCAGAACCGGCATTGGAAACTGATTAATGGTGTAGATAGCAGTCGCAAAAACATCATCCCAATGTGAAATAGGTATATGAGAGTTGAATAGAAGGGTGAGGCCCATTTATACAACATGTCTGTGTTTGCGCTCACCTTGGCCATTTTATTCCGGTGCATAAGGACTTGAAATCTGGTGATGAATTCCTTTGGAGGCAAAGTGGGAATGTAGGCGAGTGTTTGTGAATTTCGTGCCACCATCACTCTGAAAAACCTTAATTTTTGATGAAAATTGATTCTCGACTAAGGACTCAAATTGCAAATAAGTGTCAAAGAAGTCCGACTTGCGATGAAGTGGAAATAACCAAGTGAAGCGTGAAAAATATCCATAAACAAGGAATAATAAGAAAACCATTTGACGAAAAAACTGGTGAATGGCCCCACAAATCACAATGTATCAATTCAAGTACGTGCGCAACACATTTATGATTATCAACAAAAGCCAACCTTTGACCTTTCGCTATAACACGGGGGGCGCAGGTCTAAGGTTTAGGCAACAAAGAGGAAAGCGAAAGTAAACTAGACTGCTGCAAACTGGAGATAACTGTTGCCGGTACATGTCTAAGCCGACCATGCCAAAGCTCGTAGGAGGCCCATCTTTTATTCTGCTGCAAAAAGGAAACTAGTGTTGACTCGCCTGTGTCCAAGATGTAAAGGCCACCCTCACTGTGGCCCTGCCCACACTGCCTTGGAAACTTTATTTTGAATGACAAAGTTTCGAACACCAAAATTAACAAAAACATTTAAATATTTAGTTAGCTTATTAATAGACAACAAATTTTTAGTAATCTCAGGAACAACCAGAACATCAGTAAAATAAAAATTATCAGAAATATGAGAATCACCAACATGAGATATCTGAATAGATGCACAATTTCCAATAGAAACATGAGAATTACTGGAATAAGGAGTGAACTCTCCAGACCAGATGCGAAAGATGCCATGTGAGTAGTTGCACCAGAATCAACATACTAGTCAGATGTGCGAGTGGATGGCTTTAGCCGCATGGAGGACTGAATTTTTTTAGCCAAGTGAGTTGAGTCTATTTGACGAGACTGTGTCAACATCTTGTAACAAGTCGTAGAAAAATGACCAGGTCGACCACACCGGGTACAGTGCGGCCGACTGTGGCTAGAACCACCAATCGGACCAGAATGGGATGACTGAGCAGACCAGCCGCCCATGCCACCTCGGCGACCGCCAAATCTGTCACCCCTGGCAGCGCGTGAACCATTCGCGCTGCCGCCCCTTGGTGGCGCGTGATCCCACTCGTGGTCGACTGGGGGATTTTTGCAAAAAGAAAACGTGATTGGCCTTGTTGCCGGCGCTGAGTGACCCTGTAAATTCTTTTAAAAATGCCTCATGGTTTTTGGCGCAATACAGAACATTGACATATAATGGCATGGGGGAAGAATTAATCAATGGGGCAGAAAAATCTTAAAATTCATATCCAAGAGCAGTCAAAAACCAAAGAAGTTGATCTTCATTCAACACGGGATAGCTCATAAGAGATAACTGCTTAAAAATATCTTTAAATTTGAGATGAAGTTCATGAAGTGTACCAGTCTTACGTATATCGTGAGCATCGGCATGAATACGAAGAATGGTAGATGTGCTGCTATTTTGAAAACTTGCTGCAGTGCTATCCCAGATCTCTTTAGCAGCCGAACAGTCAGAAATCTTAGCAAGGGTTTCATAAGTGAGGGAAAAGAACAAAATATTGCAGACTCTTAGATCTTCATTAACCCACTGATCATACTCCTATTTGGCTTTGTTGTAGGTGGCTCGTGGATCAGTCTTGGTGGCACTGGAGGGAGACGCCATGAAGGCGGCGAAGGAGAGGGTCTGGATGGCCGGCGGCAGAGGAGGGAGAACCAGGCATGGATTGGATCCATCAAGAAATCCATACCAGTTCTAAGGCTTGAGGACATAGCCAATTTGGCATTTCCATAGAAGATAGTTGGATGAGGTGAGTTTAATTTGCATCATATGAAGAAGGGTAGTGTATGATAAATTTTCACTTGCCATGATGAGTAGTGGCGCCGGAAAATTTTAATTCGGAGATGGGAGAGAAATTTTTTTTTGGCCGAATGAGGACAGGAGGGAGGGAGGCAGCCGAAATTGGATAGGGTTTAGATGGTTGGATCAGAACACTTATCTGATATCATGATAGAATAATCTGCCGTAATGAAATCTGTATTAGTGACAAGAATAAATAGAGTACAATAAGGAATGTTAGTACAACTAGAACTCTAATCTAGTCATCAAGATAATATCAAATCTAATCATAAACCTGATTTATTCTAATAAGTAGGATATTCTAAAAATAATTTGCATTCGTAGCATGTGGGAACTAACTTGGGTTGTAAAACCATTCAACTCCGAAAGTATTGATTGTTCCATGAACTCTGAAATTAATATCATAATCGAACATACACATTTTCTTAGAAAAAAAAAGTTATGGTGACGGGATTTTAAGGATACTCATTCATTTTTTTATTGAGTATAAATTGACAAAGAGCATTTTACAACAAAGATGACCAACATTAACAGCCTTACACAAAGATCGTGAAGATAACACACTCTCACAAATATCTTACGATAAAGTTAAAGACTATACTGAATAGGAAATTTCTATTCGTGTACCTTTTTACAATAGTTGCAATATCTGATCTTTTTCGGACTCAACCCAATTGGGGCGACCCGTCTCACATGTATAATTTATGGTCGTAGAAAATGAGAAAATGTTTAAAATAGTACCCACTTTTTAGTGAAATTCACAGTTTGGTACCATATTTTTAGAATTGTGCTTAAAAGGTACCCACATTTTCATAAATGTCCCGGAAAGGTACCTTTTAGCTAAAATAGGGTACTCTCTCTGTTCCAATTCAATTTCACACTTTTTGGTCAACTTTCTCATTTCATGTTTGACCAACGATAACTTTATTTATGTATAATAATGGTGTATTAAAATTTGATGTTTAGAAAATACATCATGCAGGGAATCCAATGATATCTCACATAATGATATTTGTACCTATATACTAGTTAAAATTTATGGTCAAATGTGTCTTGAGAAAGTTGACCAAAAAGTGTGCAGCTTGAATTGGACAGAGGGAGTACCATTATGTAACAATTTTGATCCAAATTGGTACATATTTTTTGGCTAAAAGGTACCCTTTTAAGACATAAATGAAAAATTGATACCTTTATAGGACAAATTTCAAATTTGGGTATCAAACTGTGAATTTTGGTTAAAGTGTGAGTATCATTTTGAATAATCTCTCTGTAGAAAATATTGACTATGAGTTGACTTCATAAGCTTTCTCGTTTCACAATTAACTTTTTATTTGTTTTTTGCTTTATTTTGTGGAAACTGATGTAGCAGTCTTTGTTAGCTTTTAAACGTGTGATGTCATAAATAGTATTAAAAATAGAAAATAATAATAAATTTGGGGATTAATGAGGAGTAGACTAAAGAATATAAAATATTTACATACTCCCTCTGTCCCAATTTTATTTGCACTCTTTCCTATTTGGGACGTCCCAACAGAATTTGAACTCCACGCTTTATTTCCTTATTTAGCAAACTTTGCACATTATTTTAATTGGATTGGCTCCTATTTGTTTGAAATTCTTGGTCAAACTAATCCACCAACTCCAAAAGCAACAGCCAACCACACTGTCACATCACTCTAACTCATTGAATAATCCATAGCAAAAAAAAAATTTCTCTTCTCTTTTGGCAAGTAGAGATAGGACAAAGGGAGAATAAGATATTATTTATGAGATGGAATAAAAAAAGTATAAATTATATCTGAGATTGAGGGAGTATGAGTTTTGTTACCAATGATGTGAGTATGTGAAATTAAGATACAAATCATTGCCATTGATTTTAGGAAATATCCATTGTACATATTTTAAGGATATTCAATTATTCATGATATGTAAGCTATCTGAGAGATGTAATATAATTTTCAATAAAATGAACTTTAGGAGAATTTACAATGGAGGAGTGAGAGGAGAGTGAGGGGAGTTTTACATTAGGAGAGCGGGAGGAGAGTTTGGTGCGTGTGTGGAGAGATACTCTCCCATGGAGAGTGCATAAAGGTACTCTCCCTACACTAAAGAGGGTGGAGTTCAAATGGGTGATTAGGCAAAAAATATTGTTTTTTTCAGTAACCTAAAAAATAGGTTTTTTTCTAAAATGGTAAAATTAATGATAAGTACCTCATTCATATAGATCTTTGCCAACATATTTCAATGTACATAGTCCCCATGCTCCTCTATATGGTTGATATTATTTGCATTGTAAATCTATAAACATACAAATGTGAAATTATCGTATGAGATAAGGAGTTACAAAATAGACCCGCAACTTGCGGAGCAAACGTTTTGTCTATTATTAAACTTGGGTGGATATGAGTAAAATGTGTAATGGATAAAATGGGTAATGGGTAATGGGTCAATTGATTTTTAAAAAAAATATGGGTTGGGGGTTGGTTTTGCGGGTTGACCCGCAAGTTTACTCATATGGGTTGAAACATGAAAATTTACCTATATAAGTTTATATATAAACTCAATGGATCAATATATGAGTTAAAACCTACGGGTTACCCATATGAGTTGGTATATAAACCATATGGCTAATTATATGGGTTGAATGAAACCTGCGGGTTTACCGTTTATCCATTTTTGACTCGTGAGATGAATAATTTTTTACTCGCAAGTTCATAGGATTTCCACCCGACCCATTTGTGATCAATCACAAAACAAATCAAAATGATTCATACTCATATTTTTTAAATAACTCATATTACCCGATCCATCCGCCAATTTGTCACCCCCATGTGATATTGACAATTTGCCACCCCTATGATGTAGCCCATATTTTCCTTCAGGGCTCCGAGCGATGGCCCATGGCCCAGGTCCGAACGAGCTTCCGGCGAGCCCTCCACCGGAGATCCCTACTCTAACTCCTCTACACGCACCGAATGTTCCACCTGGGTGACTTGTAGAGATGACGGGGTGGAGCTCGACCCGATACCGCTTGAGCAGCTGGTACGGGGATTTCCTTGCCCGCCGAGCCCGTCACAGCCTAAGCTTGATGCGCCGGAGTGACCCAGCCTTTCGTCGCCGGAGAAACCGAAGGTGTTTCCACCACGATGCTACCGGAAGAGGTGCAGCCGCGGCCAATGATGATTGACCCGTCGGGTGGGTCCGATTTCATACCTCCAAACCCGCTAGAGCCTGGATTTCCAAATCTGGTGAAGCTCGACATCCTTCCTCCGATTGTTATGTAGCTGTAGTTAGACCACGAGCCGAATTATTAAGTAATTTTATGGGAAGTACTTTATTTTAGTCTTTGTCAGTAATTCGTTAGTGACACATCTGGATTAATGAGATATTATTTTTAAAACACAAACTTTCTATTTTTAACATTATTCTTTCAATTTCATCAATTTATTATATTTTTTACCTTATACATTCAATTTCACAAATCTATCTCTTGCAGGATCATGTCACCGCGAGACCGAGGGCAAATTACAAATAAAATACAAATAAAATAACAGCTTCTTAAATGTTGGGGATTAATGTTATAATTTATTTATTTTCGCGTATCAATAATCCACATATTTTCATCATCCTGTTTCTTGGTATTCTTGGTCTCTACAGCGGGAGGGCTAAGAATCGAGTTGTGGCGAGCTAAGTCTGGGAATTAGGTGGTGGGAGAAAAATGGGTTTGATGGTATGGTGACTGGTGAATCGATGAATTGAACGGTGGGAGGTTAAGCGGTGACAGTGACGGTGGAGAACCAGCATGGTGGCGAGAACTGGTGCCAGAGGCAGAGTAGTGATAGCGGAGAAGAGGGGAGTAGCAGCGGCGGTGTTGGTGGACGTGAACAACAGTGAAGCAACGTAACTCGCACTGCAAGTCTATAATTTTACGTTTAAAAACACCATCTTTCTCCTGCCACACATCATCACTACCAATTGAGCTCCTAAAAGCCCTTCTTCTTCTGGTTTTCACCACCACCCACATATTCTTTCTTCTGCAACAATGGGGCCTCGTTTTCATTTTCTTGTTTCTTGGTATTCTTCATCCTCGTAGCGGCAAAGCAACGGCGGAACAAATGTGGAGCAACGGCAAAGAATGGCGTGGCAGCAATGGAGCAAACCATGGGTAGAATGGTCATAAAATATTCAATTTTAAATCTAGGGATATTTTAATATTTTTAGGTTTCGTCAATACCGGAAAATGCCAAATCAACACCGAAATAGTCGAAAAGGTTATATCAGCACATTTGCTGAAAAGTTTAGAGTTAGAATCACACTTTTAAATTTTATTGAGGTAGATTGGCACTTTCAAAAAATAATAGTGTTAGTTTTGTATTTTACCCATAAAATAATAGAATAGACATCAAATTAACATATTAAAATATCAATAAAAATAATAGAATACGCAAGACGTCAAATATAAACAATATAATTTAAAATAACTTAAAAATCAAACAAAAATATTTAAATACGCATCAAATTTTTTCGTTAAGCATAAAAGGTAAATAAAATATAAAATTAAAATAGATAAACATCAAATAAAAATATTAAAATATACATTAAATTAAAATAAGAAACATCAAAATGTAACTTTGATATCATAAGAATTAAACGTCAATATGAAAATTTGAAAAATAAATTCACGCTCTAAAAACAACAAGGAAAACAATGAATAAAAATTTAATATTAAAAAAACATCGATCTTGATTTTTAAAATAGCGCATTGAGAAACTAACACATCAAACAAAATAAAAGTATGAATTAAAATAATAATTAAGATAATAAAATTTTTCTAAGTAGTGTCAAAATGTACAAATGTTTTCATATGAGTTAAACTAAACACATGATTACAATAAATTTATAATAAAAATAAAAATTTAACTTTAAAACACATGATTTTAGTGAAAAAAAGTTACTTATACAAAGGTATCACAAGTTTTGGTTGAGAAACAAGTACCACAAATGAAACATCAGGTCTGGTTGTAGAACTCGCGCATTGCGTCGAAAAAGGGAAAAATTGATCCGCAAATTTCTCTGACCTAGATTCTTGACCCGCGAGATTCTTTTGACCCGAAATCATTAATTCCCTAATTATTCATGCCCAACCCCCAAAAAAGTCGCATTTTCACCCAGATCCTCTTACCTCTAAAAAAATGTGAGGTATCCTCAACCGATGAATCGCGGTCCAGAGTTGGATTTTTCAATCTCGGTGCCACCTGAAGAGGTGCCAGAGGTGGCACCTCCTCAGAAGCTTGAGGCCCGAAGTTATAAATCTGATCTGAACCCATGAGTCATGGAATTGGGGTTTATTTATGTATCTCAGTATTTTCATTTATCAATGTTTTTAAAAGAAAATAAGAAGCGTACTCTTTTTTGTTTATCAATGTTTCGATAAGAATATAAAAATTGTACTCTTTGCTAATTTGTGTGATTGAATTGTTTTAATTGACGTATTTTTATTTCTATCATTATTTTATACATAGAGAAACTTTTAATCTGTTTGAATTCATATTTTAGAGCGATTTTATTAATAAGAGTGTTAAAGAAAGTGATGTATAAATGAAAATGACAAGGGTGTTTAAGGAAATGATGTATAAATGAAAATTTTAAGTGAAGATGAAATCATACAGATGAGTACATAGTTGGGAGTCATAAATAACTTGAGTTAAATTCCGAAAAATATGTAATACTTGTAATAAATCTTAAAAGAATCTATTAAACTTTTCGGGTCATCGGAATTTTAATTGAATCCGGTAATTAAATGTATTTATATTCATTAAGGTGATAATTCGGGCTTACTAATCTACCATTTTTGGGTCATTCTTATGTAATTTGAAATTATGTTACGATGATCTCTCACTAGTGGAAAACCCTTCATTAAAAACACTCAATCAAAGGCAGATCTTTTGGGAATCACCTTTAATGAGGATCCGATGGAGTTGCGAGTTCGGAACTCCTTCCCAACACACCCCAGAAAATTTAAAGACATTTTTTATTCAATTAATCCCCTTTAATTGGAATTAATTAAAAGCGGTTGGGCTGCCTTTAATGGCCCAATATAGAAGAGCCCAATTAGGGTTTCTCCCCTTAGTCATTTTCAGATCCAAAAACACCCTCTTCCTTCTACTCTCCCTGCCTTTGTCATTTTCCCAAAACATTACCGATCAACTCCCTCGTCTCCAACAAATTGTCGCCGTATCCCCAACTCCTCCAACAAGCCACCGCCGTACGCCCAACTGACTCCACCACCCTACACCATGCCCCCACCGTTGTACCACCGCCGCTCAGCCTTCCTCCACCACCCTCCGCCGCTCAGCCCGCCTCTACCCGGTGAGCGTCATTAGTAACCACCTCTCCACCTAAAATTTATCTCCCACTGCACGCTGCTAGCTCTTCCACCGTATGCCCGCCGAGCCCGCGTCCACTCGCTGAGCATTTTTCCTCCTTCATTTGCTTCTCCGCCCTGTTCAGTCGCCCCATCATCCCAGTTGAGACTCCACTCCTCATCCAGGTTCAGACACCGCCATCAGTACGGTTGACACTCTACTCCTCCGCCTAGTTCAGCAGCCATTCGCTCCTCCGCTCTGTTTAGACGCCACCATCCGCTAGGGTTTCCGCATTCCAGATCTACATCGTTTCTTTTATTTTTTTTCATTTATTTTGTATACTTCTTCGATCAGACTATTTTTCTATTGCTGTTGAAAATATTCGTGTGCATTTTGTTATTTTTTGGTCACTGCGTTACTGACCAGGACTTTGCTTCGCTGCCAGAAACCGACAGGTTTTCAGCACCATTTTTTAAAAACATCCAAAATAATTTGTAATAGAGTTTGTATTGTAATAGGTTATATTTTACCTCTTGTAAATTTTGGGTATATATTTCCCATTCATTTGTCAATATAATATCAGATCATTGTTCCTTAAAGTCTTTCAATCTTTCTTGTTTCATGGTATCAGAGACTACTCTCTGAAACCTAAATTTTTTTATCCAAAAAATATCCCCATCGCCGCCGCCTTTAATATCCTACCACCGTCTCACCATGAGCGATTCAAAGAGCTCTATCGGTGACACCAGCCCCCCCACCGAAGTTACACCGTTGTCCCCCGCCTATGATCAATCGGCCCGCCGGTCCTAAACCACTGTCGCATCCTCTCGATTATACCTCTCCATTCTATATTCACTAATATGATCATCCGGATTATCTCTCATTCCGGTTGTTCTGAAAGGGGACAACTATCAGGAATGGATAGCCTCGATGAAGAAAGCTCTTAAGGCAAAGCATAAGCTTGGTTTTATTGATGGTTGTATCACTCAGGCTATTGTTACTTCTGTTGACTTTGATGACTGGTACTATGTTATTTCCATACTGATCAGATGGATTATTTAGTCAATTGATCAATCACTTCGGTCTTCTATCACCTATCCAGAGATTGTCTTCGAACTTTGGGAGGAGTTGCGTCATTGTTTCTCTGTTGGTAGTGGTCCCCGATTGCTCCAACTACGTGCAAATTTGGCTAATTGTCACCAAAGTGGTAAATCTATTGCGTCTAATTATGGGGCACTCAAGAAAGTCTGGGACGAGATCAATACTTATGTGCCTTTTCAGGTTTGCCTCTGTAATAATTGTTCTTGTAACATCACGACCAAGCTGAGGACTGAATGCGATGTCGAACGTCTTCATCAATTTTCACTCAACCTTCATGACAGGTTTGGTACTCTCCGCTCCAGTATTATGGCGCAAGAACCACTGCCATCTCTTGACAAAGTTTATGCATTGGTCGTTCAGGAATAGAGTCACAAGACACTAATGACTAAGCGAGACACCAAAACTGATGGCATGGCATTCACGGCTAAGGCTAAGCCCAATTTTCCACTGCGCCAGTCAGCTCTGGCAGCGTGAAACAAGCCTACCACTGGGCACCCCTAATGCACTCACTTTGGTAATCTTGGCCATAATTTCTCTCGCTACTGGAATATTTATGCTGTTCCGAAAGGCTTTGTCCTACGTTCGGCCATTCGTGGAAGCTTCAAGACTAGTCGCGGACGTGGTGCTGCAGGTGCTGGCATCTAACTCTCGGTCTAGCAGGCCTTCTCCTCTATGGCGTCTGACGTTACCTCTATCCTGGAGTCTACAGCTTGTGATCCGAACCTCAGCCATGATCAATGGAAAGCTGTCTTGCAAATGCACAACTCTATGAACACTCCTTCTGCTAATGCTACTTGTAAGAATTCATTATAGATTATAGACATTAGTGCCTCTTTTGATATGATAGGTAATCTTGGTTTTCTTCGTGATATTGTTTCTATTTCTCCTATTCCAATTAAGCTTCTGGACAATCATGTTGTTATAGATGTCCAGGAACATTCTTTGGTCTTCTCTCAGTTTTCCAGAATTGATCATGTTCTATATTTTTCGACATTGGAATGCAACATTCTCTCCTTTGCTAGGTTGCTTCTAGATTCTCGGTGTTTTGCTTTCTTAACTGATAAGTTATGAGTACTTTAGGAAAGTGATACAAGGACAGTGTTTGGTGTGGGTGAGTAGTGTCTTGGTGTTTTTTGGTTATGGTACTTCTCGATGGCTGCCCAGGCCTGTCACACGCTGAAGTCCGAGAGGATGACTACAGTTGAATTGTGGCACAAAAGGCTGGGGCATCCTTCATTTTCAGTTTTAGCATCTTTACCTATTTCTTGTGATTCTGTATGGAGTACTACTTCTTGTGAAATTTGTTTTCATTTGAAACAAACAAGAGCTTTTTTCCATTGAGTTTTAATAAAGCCACAATATTATTTGAGCTTGTTCATTGTGATATTTCGGATCCGTACAGAATTCCTGCTTCATGTGGTGCTAAAGTTTTTTGTTACAATTGTTGATGTTTACACTTATGAAACCTGTGTTTATTTAATTGAGTCTAAGTCTGAGGTTCTAAGGCTGGTTATGAATTTTTGCACACTTACTGTAACTCAATTTCAGAAATCTGAATCATCGTTTTAGATTAGATAATTGTACAGAGCTTTTAGGTCTTACGGATTATTTTTCTGCACATGGTATTGTTCATGAGACTTCTTGCGCCTACATCCCTTGGCAGAATGGCAGAGTGGAGAGCAATAATCGCCTTCTCTTGAATGTGGCGCGTGCTTTACGATTTCAGGTTGCTCTTCCAATCAAGTTCTGGGGTGAATGTATCTTTACTGCTTGTTTTTTATCAACCAAAATCCTACGTTAGTTCTTCAGAATCAGACATCATTCCAGTTACTTTTCAAAAAAGGAGTTGAAATACTCAGATATTTAAGTTTTTGGCTGTCTATGTTTCGTCTCTACTCTTCCTCGGCCTACGGACAAGTTCGCTGCTCGCAGTCGCAAATGTGTATTCATGGGTTATACTTGTGGAAAGCTAGGTTGGCGTCTATATGATCTTGAATCCGAACAGTTCTTCTCTCAAGATGTTGTATTTTTCAAAGACAAATTTCCATTTCGGGTTCCATCCATAGTCAAAATGTGTATTCATGGTTATCCTAGTGGAAAGTAAGGTTGGCGTCCATTTAATCTTGAATCCGAACAGTTCTTCTCTCTAGATGTTTTATTTTTCAAAGATAAATTTCCATTTTGGGTTTCATCCACCTCCCAGTCGCCACCTTTGACACATATTCTACCTCATCCGGCTTTCTTTAATGACGCAGATACTACACCCTTGGCGGCCAAGAGAGCTCTGTAATGCCTCTTTCCTCCTCAAAGAACAGGGGGAGCACCTCTCTGGACCACGGCAGCTCATCCCTGGCCATGCAGTCATCGCTGGCGTCCTCCATGACTGAGCTTGGGTCAACCGGTGTCCACACATCGGCGCAACTCAACACCCCTACTGAGACTATTTCTTCGGCTGAGTGGGTGTTCGGTGTAGCTCATGTCCTCGTCAACCCAGTATTTACACAAGATTATGTTTGCAGCTCTATGCTTCATGGTGATTCTCATTCAGTTGTCTCTTCCACTCCCCGATCACTAGTTTCGTATCATCAGGAAAAATTTCTCCAGTTCATGCTCATTTCTTGGCAGCAGTCACCTCAGGCCATGAACTAGTTTGCTTCTCAGAGGCCATATAGTAGGCTTGTTGTCTTGAGGCTATGCACGTAGAACTTGACGCGCTCGAGCGTAATGGTACTTGGTCTATTACAGCTCTTCCGCCTGATAAGAAACCAATTGGTTGCAAGTGGGTGTATCACATCAAGTACAAGTCTAATGGAGATATTGAACACTATAAGGCTCGTCTTGTTGTGTTCGGGAATCGTCAGGGTAAAGGAATAGATTTCAACAAGTCATTTGCTGCCGTTGCCAAGATGGTTACAGTTCGTACATTTCTTTCTGTTACTGCGGTACAAGATTGGGAACTGCACCAAATGGACGTTCATAACACCTTTCTGCATGGATATTTGAATGAGCTCGTTTATATGACTCCACCTCCAGGCTACTCTAAAGCACTCCCTGGTCAGGAATGTCGCCTGCACAAGTCCCTTTATGGTCTTGGACGGGCTCCACGCAATTGGTTTTCGAAGCTCGCAGAGGCTATTCTTAAGTATGGGTTTAGACAGAGCTATGCAGATTATTCTTTGTTCAGTCTTACCCGTTATGGTCATACTATTCATGTCTTGGTTTATGTTGATGACTTAATCATTGCTGGAGATAGCTCTTCTGGTATATCTACATTCACACAGTATCTGTCGTCATGTTTTCATATGAAGGACCTCGGCATTCTTAAGTATTTCTCAGGCCAAAAAGTGGCGAGAAATCCCTCTGGCATATTTTTCTCGTGTCCGAGGCTGGTCTGCTTGTTTGCAAGCCATTCACTTCACCCATGGATCCAACACAGAATCTTGCTAAGGTGGCCAGTCCCAATTATGACCATCCTGAGAAGTATCGCCGTCTTATTGGAAAGTTGGTTTATCTTACTATCACCATGCCTGAGCTCAGTTTTGCAGTTCACACACTCTCTCTGTTAATGTAGAAGCCGAAGGTTGATCATTGGTCTGCAGCTTTAAGGGTTCTCCACTATGTTAAAGGTAGTCCTGTCCAAGGTTTGTTTCTTTCTCGAGATAGTAGCTTGGTTTTGACTGCCTACTGTGATTCAGATTGGGTTACCTGTCCAATCACTCATCGTTCTGTCCGGGTGAATTTGTCAATTTGGGCATGACACCAGTTTCCTGGAATACTAAGAAGCAACACACAGTTTTGCGCTCTTCAGCAGAGGCAGAGTACATAGCCATTTTTCTCCGCTATCTCGGTGTTCCGCATTTTACACCGGTTTGTCTATTCTGTGATAGTCAGACTACTCTACACATTGCAGCTAATCCAATTTTTCATGAAAGAACCAAGCATATTGAAATAGATTGTTATATAGTTCATGATTGTGTGTCTTTGCGTGTCATTTCCACTTATCATATTGCCACTTCAGAACAACCAGCATACATGTTTACCAAGTCACTAGGACGGGCTGCTTTTCTTCACCTTAACTCAAGTTGGGCATTCTCGATCTTCATGCTCCAACTTGAGGAGGATTAATAGAGTAAGTGTTGTAATAGAGTATGTTTCACCTCTTGTAAATTTTGGCTATATGTTGTCCATTCATTTGTCAATATACGATCAGATCATTATTCCCCAAATTCTCTCAGTCTTCCTTCTTTCAAGTTCCGAATTAGGAACTGAAATTTGGACCCAATCAAAGGAATTTTTTGAACCGCCTTTGATTGAAATTAATCAAAATCACTACCAGATTAAACACTTTTGAAATGTCTTCTTTGTTATGATATAACTGTCTTTAATATGCTATCCTCTACTAGTGTCTATAACGATCGGTGCAACAAACAACATAAATAAATCTTCTTTGTTGGGTGCTTAATTTACAGAATCAAATTAATTTTTCTTGTTCGGGCCAACAATATTATTTGGGCTTGGTTGAGCCTAACCTATCGAGTTGGGCGGGTTAGGCATAATGGGAATCAGTTACTATTTATATGGAAATTTTGTGTGAATTTCTCTTCTAATTACAGAAATTTTTATAACGGTTAATTATATCTATCATGGTGCACTCACTCTATTCCATATTAAAGTTTATACTTCCTCCGTTTCGCTAATAGTGGCACCACAAATTTATGTGTTTGGATTTAGCTGAAGAAAATTGATGCAAATGTCAAGACTACTACCACCATAGATGATAACACTCCAAAACTTTATCAAACATATAAAGATACGTTCGGGATCCTTTGAGTGACATGGCAGGTCCTATAACTAGGGCAAGAATGAAACTTAAAGATGCGGCTTTGAATTCTTTGATGGATCAACTTCATGATAAACAATTATTGAAGAAATCAACATCGACAAGTTCTTGGATAAATTGTTCAAGAGTGTCGAGGAAGTGAATACATCAAGAAGAACACTATACTGTTTTTTCCCACTGGATTTTTAATGATGTAGTGTGATCGTTGTAAACTATTGTAAAATTATTTCATTTTGGATTTTAGAGATTAAGTTTGTTCATGTGGGCTTTGAAGAGCTTAATTTCAAAATCAGTCCATTTGGGTTTAAGAATATACAGTTTTGCTCTGATTAGAATTAGATTTGGTAAGATTAGATATTCATTTAAGAACATATCTTGGTTAATTCGGCCATGTAGTCTTTTATTTTAGCTATTCTAGTTATATATGGTTTTAACTTCTTTAACCCACCATAAGTGGATTCAGATTCTATTTTGGATTAGGATTTCTGGCCGAATTTAACCCTATAAATAGGGGAAGCTTTGGCCAATATTATTCACCTTTTTATCAATCATATATTCAAAATTTTGAATTTATACTCTTTGCTTGCGAGCATTCTTCATTGTAGCTTAATCCTACGGGTTAACTAAGTATCATTACCATTTGTGAGCATATCGTGCAGGCTAGTTAAGTCATAAATTTTTGAGTTTCTCATAATCCTGATGGCTAGTTGTGATCAATTCGAAAGATCTAGTAAGGGTTTGTAGATCCCTTCATCTGGTCAAAGATTTTAATTTCGCAATCCAGAGTATTCGCAAGGAGATTCATATAAAAATGAGTGGATGAAATTGAATTTAGAAAGCAAAAAGTATAATGAGTGGATGAAAATGAATGAATCTTTCCAAAAATGGAAAGTATATCACTTAAAAAAATCTCATTAAAAAAGTGTTCCATTAATTGAGAAATAAAGGGAATACAAAGGTTTCAGGACACACATTAAGTAATGAAACAATTTTAACAAAAAAATGCACATAGCTGTAGAAGCCAACTAGTAAATGAAAAGGAAGGTCTAATCTTGAAAAATCATACTTCAGACAAATTGAAGAAAAAATGCCAAGCCAAATTGGTTTGGAAACGTCTAACTATCATTTTCAGGAAAGATAGAAGAATTTGGCCAAAAATACACAATATTCTTTTCCCCTCTTTGTTTTTTAGTGAGCTTGTGTAATCATGGAAAATTCTATATGCTACCTTGTTCTGCAAGACAAGTTGAATCTGCTTACGACATCACAGGTTTGAAGTATGATATTCCTAGATTTGATGATCGACACAATTCTGCGAAATACTTGGATTGGGAGAGGCCGGTTGAGAACTTATTCGATCTTAACAACTATCGTGAGAAAGAGAAGATCAAAGTTTCACACGATATTCTTTCACCCATTATGATGTGAACCATAATGTATGCGTTAGCCAATGCATTTAACACATTTATTATCATCTTTTGTTTGGTTGATTGCTAGTTTTAGCTAGGTTTGCATGGCAAATGATTTAGCCAAACACTTTTGGTTTTCTTATCTGAATCTTGCCTTTTTTAGACTTAATTCAGACTAATGAACACTTGGTATTCACGGATGCCTAGTTCTTCCTCTTTGATCTCATTAGTAGGTTGCCCATGAGTGCTTTTTCATTTTATTTTGGTGAAAGGCCATCCGCGAGGGTGGTAGTAGATATTTGAAGGCCATTTGCAAGAATGGTAAAAGATATTGAAGGTCATTCACAAGGATGGTAGTATATTGAAGGGCACAAATATCAAATCGTGGAAGTAAAAGGAATTGGGACCAAGAAAGGTGGAGTTAAAGTTCAAGAGGCCAAAGAAGAAACGGAGGAAACGTTGATCGAGGCTGTATGGAGTTATGGAAAACATTTCGATATGAATCAGAATTTAAGGGTATCACTATTGGATTTGTCTTTTCGAGCTCTACAAAATTGACTACACTAACTCCCAAATCGGACCAACGGTTCACCCGTAGCGGAGAGAAGAAGTTAGCCATGCGAACCAGCCAAGACCGGCGAGGACCGTATATGCTTGGAGTGGGCCAAAAGCTAGCACGATCCTCACCCACCGACAGGGGCCATAACAAGGGGCCATGTCACAACCTGTATTACTTGGGACGGGTCGTGCCAAAATCTGGCATGAGGCCCCCTCTTTTCACTCAAAAATTGGCTAAGTATAGGGGTGGGACTTTCCATTTTACACATCCCGCACCTTTTCAAGTCACAAATGCAAAGACCAACTCATGGGGCGTGAAAAATGATGCGATGCGTGTTGAGGTTCTGAGAGAAACAAGGTTCCGGCCGAAGGGTTGCGCAAAATGACGTGGCCCGGGCCGGGTGACACAGGGCCCGAGTGACACAAGGCGTGCCCAACACGTCCAGCATGCCCGTGCCAGACACGCCCTGCACTAGCACGAACCTCTGGCAACTTCTGGGGTTTGGCCATTTTTTGGGCCTATGTTTAGGCCCAATTTTCTACTACTATATATATAGACCTTTGTCTACTAGGGTTTAAAGTTTTATGCTCATTTTCATATCTTAATAGGTGGCTAGAGAGAGAAAACACTCTTACTTCTCTCTAGCTTCTTTCGTTTCATATTTTATCTTTCTTCTGCCCAAAAGTGTTGAATCCAATGAAATACTTGGGTTCAATGATTAGGGAGTAGGGATCTAGCTTGGGGATTATATTTTTACTCATGTATTGATGTTTATTTTGTGAGATTTCTAGATCTAACTATTTCTATGTGTTTTGTTATCATTATATTGGCTTGTTCTTAATATTCTTATGAATTGCATGAAAGTCACACTTTGTTGGCACATAATCGAGTCTACCTTCATGTTGGCGCATTATTGCTACTCCCTGATTAAGGAAACCTAGATGCACTTGGGGTGCGATAGTCCGGAACTGGCGTGTGCACGAAGGTTACCGTTGTTAATTGTCACGATCAATCATGTAACTAGTTAGCCGACCAAAGAGGTCCAAAGGGTTGCGGTTAGGGATAGAGTAGGTAGCAAACTAGGGTTATTTTATTAATCCTAGAAGCCATCAATAAGTTGCCTACTTCCTTTTCCTTTCCAGGCCTAGGGGTAGTTTCATTCGTGGTGTTCCGCCCAAGACTTAATCGCACAGGTGAGAAGACATGTGCAATGTGTCATAGCCGATGTTGCACTCCCCTAATGGCAAAAGCGTGGCAGATGGAAGATTTTAAACTCACACCTCTATGTGACAGATAGGGGGAAGTTTTGACCATTGTCCACACCACGTGACACAAACACTAGAATAGGGTAAAGTTCTTGTATTTGATGAAATTGATGATTGAAATAACATCAACCATGTTACGCAAATATTCCCCGAGTGCTTTTTTATATATTTTTTATTCCGTTGATAGTTATAAATCCCCCAAATGATTATTTCCACAATACTGTTTATTCCTAACACGTGGTCGGATTGATGACCAGACCAAGGTTGTGTTAAGTATATTTCTAGATTCCTGACATCTCTATAGACGACCCCGGTACTTTCCGTCATTTACCATTCTTGGTAGCATAGTAGTAGGAATGGGAGTAACATATAAATTCTTATCTTTGATCCCTAACCATCATATTCTCGAGTTAGTAGATCTCCTATGGTTCATTTATCAGTGACCTTGGCAGGGGCAGGGTCACATTATGCCATAAAATGGTGGGAGAATTTGAATGAATCAAGATGGTTTGCTGGTAAAAGACTTATCTCCACCTCGGAGATATTGAAGACCAAGCTTCGATTTTATCATGTTCCACGAACATATTTTATTGAGAAACATTCATATCTCAGTAATTTGAAGCAAAACAACTGCAGTGGGGATGATACTTTCAAGATCTTAAATTAGCTATGAGAAGAGTTGGCATGAGAGAAGATGATGCCAATATAAAGAATCGGTTCCTTGAAGGTTTAAGAGAAAATCTGAAAGTTCTGGTTAAGCTCCAACATCATGTGTCCATACGAGAATTATTAGTGAAGGTCGGGTTGGTTTAGTCGACATTAAGGCCTAGAGAAAGATCTAACTTTGGCTATGACAATCAAAGGCAGGTCTCTGATTTCAGAAACCTTAATTCGATCAGTGGTGGTAGAAATTCGAATATGGGTGACCGAGAAAACCCTAATTCAACCAAAACATACTCAAATCCACTATTCGTACCCACTGATTGAAGAATGACTTCATCCAATCAACCATCTAGTTGAATTTTAGGTAAGTTGGTTTCTACTTTGTCAAATACAGTTTCTTCTAACACTCTTACATGTTTTCATTGTAATGAACGAGGACATGTTCATGATAACTGTCCCTATGAATGAATTATGACAACAATGAAGGAGGAGGAAGATGATGATATACTTGCACGGTATGACAGAAAAAAGAATGGGTATATGAAGAAATCATCATTGATGATGGAGAAGTTACCGAAATTATTCCCCCACAAGGACCAAGTAATTTTGAAAAAAAACACTGCCAACTCTGACAAAGAGATAGTAAATGTTGCAATACTCATGTTTCAGGTCGATCCTGAGGCAGGAAAAATAGGTAAGTCGCAGGATGATTCTGAAGAGTCACATAAAGTCTTGTCTTCACATCTTAGTCCTTATCTTCTACTTATATGATGAGGCATGAACAATCTATTGACTCTGATAAATTATTGTATGCTTCAATAGGAGATGTGAATCATGCTTTGACTAATCATTCTTTTGTTCTTATATTGTACTTGAAAGAAAGTTACTATGTCAAAGAAGATATTCCTGTAAATATGCTTTCATGGTTCGTTAAGTTGTTACGGGAATTCGAGGATGTCTCTCTAGGTTAAATTATTCCCGTTTCAAGGAAGAAACTTTGTGAGCCTGGAGAGAATGATAGGAATATTAAAATGGCATCCAGTGTTTGGAGTAAATAGGGAAGGTGCATGTGAATGTACAACATTTTCATTGAAGTAAATTTATAATCATTGATACTTGGAGTACATCGTGTGCATAAAGATAATTTCCAAGCCAAATTGGTTGGAAAACGTCTAACTATCATTTTCAGGAAAGCTAGAAGACTTTGGCCAAGAATACACAATACTCTTTTTTCCACTGGGTTTTTTAAGTGAGGTTGTGTAATCTTGACCTAAAGTAAAGTGAGAGATGTAAACAACCAAAATCATACTGATGTCACTAATCGTTTCATGAAGTCCGGGAGAAAGAAGCCAGAATTTATAAATTATAAATTTTATAAATTATAATATTTGGCCGCATGGGTCGTGTAATAAATAGATCTTTGGTTGAATACTATTAGTTAGTTAGTTGGTTAGTTAATTTGTTATTTTCGGCTAACACTATGAAACTTCAGTCAAGATATATTTTTTTATTTTTGTTAGGATTAGATTAGGACCTTTAGTTGTAGTTAATTTAGCACAACGAAGACAAATTCTCTTTGAAATAGGTTTCTGCAGTATTTTGTCTTCTTTGTAGTTGCTGATTTCTCCTCGCAAAAAGGGAGAGTGGCCGAAATTATTATTAACCTTTTTATCAATCATATATTCAGAATTTTGAGTTCACACTCTTTGCTTGTGAGCATTTTTCATTGTTGTTTAATCCTGCGGGTTAATTAAGTATCAATACCTTTGATTTGTAAACTAATCGCTTCATAAATTTTGAGTTGTTCAAGATCCCAGGGGTTAATTTTGATCAATTTGTACGCCTATGCTAGGGTTTGCGAAGATCTAAAATTCCGCAATGAACAATTTTCGCAAGGAAATTCATATCAACATAAATGTGATATTTTTGCCTAAAACGGTAAGTAGAACCTTGAAATGGGACAATTATTTACGAAAATAAAAAAATTTAATGTGGGAAGGAGTAATGGAAAATTTCTTGTGTTATGATAAAATTACTAAAATTGTAAAAACTTTCCGTCAAACTGAATATAAATGTGAAGCATTGGATCTTAAGCTATTTGTGGTAATACATGGTTTTGGGTGTTGGGTTTTGATACCATATCCCAAGAACATGAAAAATCTTGTTTTGGTAAGAATATAGGTTTTATTTTTGCCATAATCGAGTTTGGCTTGAGATTTTAGTTGAATGAACTATATCTATATTTTATTTAGAAAAAAGTGTGTTTATTATTCATGAGTGCCAATATAATCCTCCAATGTTTGAAAGTATCAGTACAACCATAAAAAAATCAGTAATGCAAAACTAACCAATCCGGCAATTTTTGGCTGAAATGACTTTTTTACCCCTATGGAAAAAAAGAAAATTTGAAAATTATGAAATAACTATTATGCTCCCCTTCACTTATTCTCCACCACGCCTTATTATTCTTCTCCTTCTCCCTTTCTCCTCCACTCACCTTTTTCTTCTCCTTGATTCACGGCGGTGGGGCGACTATTCACGGCGGAACCTCTCGATTCGTGATCACCTTCACCTCGCGTTCGCCATTTTCACCACCTTGAGTTTGTAACCATGAACGGTGTTCCAGCGACGTGTTTATGAGGTTGTGTGATGGGTTATTGGGTGAATTTAAGGTTCGAGGAGAACAACATTCCAAAAACAGTGGATCCAGGTGATGGGATGGACTAGTTTGTGGTGGTGGGTGGGTTGTGGGAATGATGTGCTGTGGATTTGGAGGCATGACTGGGGGTGGAGGGGTGGGAATGATGGGCTGTGGTGGCAGGAGTGGGGGTGGGGTGGAAAGGTGGTGGCAGAGCTGGAGGTTGAATTGGGGGGTCCAAGGTGGTATGGCTGTGATGGTGTTGCGATGAATCAGCGGTGAGAGAAGTTGAACAATGGGGCACTGGTAGTGGGGGTTCAGCAATTTGGGGGGTGAATAGTGGGGCTAAGGTTCGGGGCAAGATTCTGGGACGCGATGGAGGAGAGGGGTTGAGGTTTTTGGCAGCGGTGGCAGATCTGCAATGGTGGTGGAGGAGTAGTGGCGATGGGTAAGGGTAAATAGTTCACACAATTTCAACTTTTGGCATGAGGGCATTTTTTCCATTTAAAGCGCATTCAACTGATTCCATGTTATGGTCAATTCCGAGAGTGCCACCTTAGATTTATATTGGCACTTACAATAAAAATTTAGCGTTATTTTTTTACTTTCAAACAATTGAGGGTTAGATTTGCACTTTCGCAACTATATAGGTTTATATTTGGTGTATTACCTTTTTATTTAAAATAGACTAAAATTTTTTGGTACCTAACATAGCATTTTAACCATATTTTGGTTCCCAAGACCAAACCCACATTTTTAATACTCTAAAAATTCAAAATGAAATTTTTGGTCACCAAAACCATATTACAAGTGGTTTCCGTGGACCAAAACATTGTAGAAGATGCTATGTTAGGAACCAAAAAACAATTTAGTCTACCTAAAAACCACTCCAAATCTGGTTTTGGGGACCGAAAATTTCATTTTGAATTTGTGAGTATTGAAAAGACGTGGTTTTGGTCTCGGGGACCAAAAGATGGTACAAGATGCTATGTTAGGGACCAAAAACACAATTTAGTCTTTAAAATAAGTACTATAATGAAAAAAATGCATGGATAATAATCTTAGAGGGAAAAATATTAGTACAAATCAATATTCATTTGTTATGTTTTAATTTTAACCCCAAGCAATCTTTTTTTTAAAAAGAGTTCGTCTCTTGAAAAATGATCTTTCCATAAACTATGGAAAACTAAGGTTTAAACTGTAAATTTAAAGAAATAAAGATAGTATTTTCTGGTTGTATGATGTGAACCTTTATGCATGCATTAACCTATGCATTTGAAAATTTTATTATCATATTTTGTTTGGCTGATTGCTAGTTTTCGTTAGGTATACACGACGACGGGTTTAGACGGCCATTATTTATTTTCTTTACTAAATTCCAAGTTTTGTAAACTTTATTGAAGCTAATGGACACATTGTATTCACTAGAACCTAGATCTTCCTCTATGATCTTATTAGTAGGTTGCTCATGAGAACTTTTTCATCATCATTTTGTAGAAGGTCATCCGCAAGGGTAGTAGAAGATATTTGAAAGCCATTTAATAGGATGGTAGAATATATCGAAGATCATTCATGAGGATAGTACTAGATTCAAGGCCAAAAACTCCAAAGAATAGTAGTAGATGGAATTGTTCCGGGAAAGGCAGATTCAAAGTTCAATAAGGGCAAGAAAGAAACGGAGGAATTGTAGTCCGAGAGTTTCACCTAGTTTTGAGAATGATTCGAGGAGAATCAGAATTTGTGGTTGGCACCATTGGATTCTTCTTCTCAAGTACTATAAAATTGACTACAAGAACTATCAAATTGCATCATTGGTTCATTCGTAGAAGAGCAAAAAAATCAGCCTGCCAACTGTCATGTGCACAAGGCAAAAAACCATATGTTCAGGCCAATGAAAAGTGGCTTGCACTGCCAGTGCAAAGACCCTTGTACTGCTCGTACAAAGGTCCTTACATGGGACGTACGTGAACGTCTGTGCGGGCCATTGCACCAACATTCTAAATTCACCTCAAAACATATAATTATGAGCACATGCCGCTTCGGTTTATACGACTCGTGCTGTTCTAAGTCTCAAAATTCAGACCAGCACATGAGGTGTGAAAAATAGCATGGGCCGCACTATTTTTATATACAAAAAGACCTTCCACCCGAAGTGTCGTACCAAATAACACGGGGCGCGAATCAAAAGTTCCAAAGCAAGCACCAGTCAATGGCCCATGAAGATCTGTACGCCATACCTAGCACGAGGCTGCACAGGAAAGGAAACCTAGATGCGCTTGGGGTAATGATAGGTCCGATTCTTTGTGCGGGTGTTCACGTAGGTTGCCCAGTTAATGTTACAATCCATGCACTTGTAAGGTGGCGATTTGGTCCGAAGGGTTACCGGTAGAGATAGTTAAAGTAGAAAACTATATTTATCTTTGTGACCCTAGAGCCATCGATAAGATGCCTACTTCCTTTACCTCTGTGGGCCTAAGGATAGAGAATTAATAGTGTTCCACCTGGGACTTAATCGCATAAGGGAGAATCAGGCTTGTGCAATAAGCCATAGTTATTATCGCACTCTTCTAGTTACGGATGCGAGACCGATGGAAGATTTTATACGCAGAACCTTATGTGACAGATAAGAGTAAATTTTGACCATCGTCTGCACTACGTGTCACAAACACTTGAATAGGTTCATGGTTCTTGTATGTGATGAAATCAAGGATCGAAATGACATTAATCATGTTACACAAATATTCCCCAAGTGTTAGTTTATATAGTTTATTCTCGTGATAGATTGCATGCTAGTAGTTT